>CANXYI010106699.1:0-11491 GCA_948208565.1 Hura crepitans
AATGGTATGCATAAAGGACATTGTATGTGTATTCATGTATATGACATGCTAGGCATGGCATTGACATGTAAATGAGATGTACAACTTATGCTAGGAATATGAACAATAATAATAAGATGTATAGAATGGTAGCTTGAAAAATGGTGACCTAAATAGATATGTGATGTTGATAAAAATAATGATAAGTAACATGGTGATCATATGTGTGCAATTGTTGGCATGAAAATGATAAATTGATCAATGGTAATTGTGAGATGAAATGGATGTAGCGATGATGAAATTTGGATTTGTATGTTTAGTGATATGAAAAGCTATTGCACTCTTCGGCCGATCCATACACTGGACTAGAACGAAAGACGTGCGCATGCAAAATGATATCCAATTTGTTATCCCAAAATCACTTAAAATCAAAAACTTTATGTAAGAAAACATTTATGGACTTGAAAATACATTAACACATCAAAAATCTTTTTGGCACGTAAATTGAGGTAATATTAGGGTCATCATATTGAAAATTTGACAGCATAATGACTATACTGAGACATTTTCCCAAATTTTTATCTGTTTAAAAACATTTTTTTATATCACAAAACATCATTCCCAACTCAAACGAGTCCTCTTGACCCTTCAAATCACAACAATATCTCAATGAGCCTCAGGCTCTCATAATAAACATTCCCACATGCAATTCATTAATAATCACACACAACTTATAAGAAAACAAAATTAAAATCCACAATTAATATTTAATACAAAACCTCGCTACAAAACACAGATTAAACCCAATCCCTTCAAGACCACAAGAGCACATAACTAGTAAAATACATTACATTTACATCATGATAACTATTATAAAAAGATTACAAAAATACCCACACAGGGGTCATATTCGTGTCTCCTGCTCTCAAAAGCTTTGGCTCTAATTTACTACCCTTTTAGCTATACATCGTAAATAGGAAATGTGCTAAGCTTATGCTTAGTGGTGTAATAACTTTAACTTGTAAAGTGGCATATTATACATGTTCACACCAAATTTGGGTTTTAAGAAAATCATAACATACATTTTCCATGAATTATTTGCAACATGACCCATTTTGGGTTTAACATCCTAAAAATGCTAATTTCAGTGACTTATATGCAACAAGAGTCATTTTTTATTTAAAAATCATCTTTATTCATAGATAATATTTTATGTCACCATGCATATTACAAGCATAAACTATGCATTTTATGGCACATTTATCGAGGCACAACATATATACATCACATAATCACCATTTAATGGACATAATACTTCACTTTCACATTGTCAATATTATTAAGCATCAACATGCCATCAATCACAATGATCATGTGATTAGCTATTTTTAGACCACAAACTATAGTAAATATTATTCCGAACTAATATATCACAAAGAGTGGTAACATACTTGCTTAGAAAGGGTAAAGAAGATGGGAGTAGTGGATTTCTTAGGTGCAAGGGAGGATGATGCCATGAGGGTAGAGTATTGGCTAGAGTAGATTATAAGAATATTATAGTAGTTGGAATGCACAGAGGAGGAATGTTTGAAATGTTCTACTTCTCTTCTTCGAGAAGAAGCTTTCCATTAGTGGGACACAACAAAGAAGAGGTAGTAGTAAAGATTACTTGGGAGTACTTCTTAAAGGAGTTCCATAAGAGATATATTCTAGAGTCCTATAAGGATAAGAGGAGACAACAATTTCTAGACATGAAATAGAGGCAGATATTAATGTTAGAATAGGAGAAAAACTTAACCTGTTTGAGTAGATATGTTAAGGAATTCATACCCACTAATGAGGAGGAGTGTAAGAGGTTTGAAAAAGGCCTCAACATTGAGTTAATGATGGAGATTGCCACTATGAAGATCTGAGACTTCTTAGAAATGGTAGCTATAACATATGATGTGGAGGACATGATATAAAAGAAAAAGGAGTTATTTCAAATGAAAAGACCATTTGCTGCTAGTTAGATGAGTTTAGCATTAAGAGGTGGCAAGAGATAAAGGGAATTTCACCCTGGTCAGCAATCACAGAGATAGTAAAGACAACATTCCTAAAGGTAGGCTCCACCTCAGAGGTTTAGTAAGGCTTTGCCTCTTAAGCCTCATCTGTCATAATAGGTATCGAGTGCTCCAGTGTCCATAGCTAGAAGTGCACCTTTACTATATAGGAGTTGCAATAAGCAACACTAGGGGCAGTGCTAGCAGTATAGTAGAGGAGAATGCTTCATATGTGGGGCCAGAGACCATTTCCAATAGGATTGGCCCCAGAGACAATCTGAGGCTACACAGGCATAAGCATCAATTATAGCAGCACCTAGTAAAGGATCGAGTTAGCAGAGATGAGAGCAGTCGAGCACCAGTTAAATGACGAGATCAGAAGCTAGAGCTCTATTATGACAATATGCTATTCATGCTTAGGAGGAAGTTGAAGCACCAAACGTCATTTCTAGTACCTTATTTTTATTTGATGTGCTTATGTTAGCATTAATTGATCTTGGTTCCACACATTCCTATATCTACACCATCCAAGCATGAGATAGGGGACTAGAGCTAGAGTCTATAGATTTGGACATTCAAGTGAGTAACATGATTGGGTAATATGTGAGGGTGAATACAATTTATCGACACTGTCCTATGGTAATCATGATTTGACTTTTCCAGTTGATTTGGCAGAACTTTTTTTTCATGAGTTTGATATCATACATGATATAGACTTACTATTAAAACATAAAGTGATAATTGATTGTGAGAGAAAAATATTGAGTTTGCAAACATCAGATGGATAAGAGGTGATAGTTGTGGGTAAAAGAAGTTCCTTATCAAATATCATCTCAGTCATTATAGCTAGGTGACTCATTCAGAAGGGATGTGAAGCATTCTTAGCTTATGTGGTTAACACTAGTACCACAACATGTAGCCTTGACTAGATACCAGTGGTGTTTGAATTCCCTGATGTGTTCCCTAATGAATTACTAGGGTTACCTCCACATCGAGAATTGGATTTCGACATTGAGATATATCATGGTATGAATCCACTGTCCATTACACCATACAAGATGGTACTATTAGAATTAACGGAGTTATAGTTGCAGTCGCAGTAACTATTTGATAAATTCTTCATTAGGCCTAGTGTTTCACCCTGGGGAGCACCTGTACTATTTATGAAAAAGAAAGATAGGTCACTTCGGTTATGTGTCAATTATAGGCAACTAAATAAAGTGACAATTAAGAATAAATAACCATTACTTGGAATTAATGATCTCCTTAATTAGTTGCAAGGTGCCAGAATCTTTCTAAGATAGATTTGAGGTCAGGATATCAACAGTTATAGATTAAGGAGAGTGACAACCCTAAAACTTTTGTTAGGACTTATTATAAGTATTATGAGTTTCTAGTGATGCCATTTGGGCTCACTAATGCCCCAATAGCCTTTGTAGACCTGATGAACTAGATCTTTAAGCCTTATTTGGATAATTTTGTTATGGTGTTCATAGATGATATATTGGTGTATTCCAAAACTCAGGAGGAATATGGCTAGCACCTTAGAATTATGTTATAGACTTTGAGGGAGAGGCAATTGCATGCTAAGTTAACCAAGTGCGAGTTTTTGTTAGAATAAGTAGCTTTTCTAGGTCATATTGCCTTAGTTTAGGGTATTAGAGTGGACTTGAGTAAGGTTAAAGCTGTATTAGAATGGAATCCTCCAGGGATTATGATAGAAATTTTGAGTTACCTACGATTGGCAAGATATTATTAGATATTTGTTAAGGGTTTCTTGATGATTGCAGCTCTACTAACATGACTGCTAAGAAAAGATGTGAAGTTTGAATGGGATAATAGATGCCAAGCATGTTTTAAAAAGTTAAAAACCATGTTAATTGAGGCTTATATCTTTACTCAACAAGAACAAGGGAAAGAGTTTGTGATATATAGTGATGCCTTGCACAATGGACTTGGTTGTGTTTTAATGCAAGAAGGAAAGGTGATTGCATATGCTCCTAAGCAACTGATGCCTCAGGAAGAGAATTATCCCACACATGATCTAGAATTAGATGCCATTGTATTTGCATTGAAGGTGTGGAGGCATTACTTTTACGGAGAAAGGTGCTACATTTATATTGATCATAAAAGTTTGAAGTAACTGCATACATAGAAGGAATTAAATCTCAGGCAATGATGATGGATGGAATTAATCAAAGATTATGATTGTCTGATTGTCTACCTTTCGAGAAAGGTGAACATGGTTGCAGATGATTTAAATAGGAAACTTATTACCACCCTAAAGCTTATGCATGCCAGAGTGGAGTACATAGTAATAGATATAATTTTGGCTGAAATGCAGATTAAACCTAACCTTAAGTAGTAGATAAAAGAGGTTCAATTGTGGGATGAACATATAGTGTAAACCATGAGTAAAGTCAAAGAGGGGAAGACTACAGGATTTAAATTGGGGAATGATGGAAGCTTATACTACTAGAACATGTTGTGTGTACTAGAAGTGGATGGATTGAGAATACATATCTTAAAGGTGGCTTATAAAGCTCTATATTACATATACCTAGGAATGATGTACCATGATTTGACCCCATTATTAGAGGCTAGGAATGAAACGAGAAGTAGCTGAATACATACCACAATGTTTGACTTGTCAGCAAAGGAAAGCTGAACACTAGGTTCCTTCTAGATTGTTAAACCTGCTAACAATTCTAGAATGGAAATGGGAAAGGATCACCATGGATTTTGTAATAGAGTTACCACTGACTAAGAGTAAATGTGACACTGTATGGGTGATAGTGGATATATTGACCAAGATAGCTCACTTTATTCCAGTAAGGATGGATTATTCCTTAGAAAAGCTAGATCGACTTTACATTGATGAGATTATATGATTACATGGAGTACAAGTAGCCATCATTTCAGATTGAGACCAAAGGTTCCCTTCTAGATTTTAGAAGAATCTAGGGAAGCATTAGGTACTCGATTGATATATAGCAAAACATTTCATCCTCAAATAGATTGACAGTCAGAACTAGTGATACAAGTGTTGGTGAATATGCTACATAGCTATGCAATAGAGTTTAGAGGTAATTGGCATTAACATCTGTCATTGGCTGAATTTACTTACTACAACAGCCACCAAGCTAACTTAGGAATGACACCTTATGAGGCAATATATTATAGACGGTGCAGAATTTCCCTTTGTTAGAGTGAAGTGGGGGAAGGTAAGATTATAAGATCTGACTTGATAAGAGATGCAGAAGTGAATGTTAAAATTATAAAAGATAGATTAAAAGCCACCTCGGACCGATAGAAATCATATGTAGATTTGAAGAGGAGAGACATTGAGTATGAGGTTGGTGAACAATTGTTCTTGAAAGTGTTGCCATGGAAGAAGATGCTTAGATTTTATAAAAAGGGGAAACTCAGTCCTAAATTCATTAGTCCTTTGAGATCACAGAACATATGGGACCCTTGGCTTATAGATTAGCCTTACCTCCTGAGCTACAATAGATCCATGATGTATTTCATGTATTAATGATAAGGTGATATAGATAAAATCCTTCACATGTGATAGCTACTAAGGAGATATAAGTACAATTGAACTTAAGATATGAAGAAGAACCAATGCAAATTATGGCTAAGGAAGTGAGGTAGATAAGGAACAAGTTAATCCCTTTAGTGAAGGTGTTACAGAGAAACCAGAACATAATATAAGCCACCTAGGAGAATGAAGAACAGATAAAGGCAAAAAACCTGCATCTTTTTACAACAGGTCATTTTGAGGATGAAATTTCTTAAGAAGGGAAGAATTGTAACACCTGTAAGTCTAAGTTTCATGAACAGTATCTCCGTAGCATGAATAGTGTTCCCTATAGGTTAGGGTACCTTAATAAGGCTAGAAAGGGGCATATTGGTCATAAAACTTTGACGAGCTAAAAACTAGGCAAAGTTAAATAATTTAAAAATTTAGAAAAATCGATAAATAATTTTAGGTTAAGCACTAGTGAATAGTGACATAAAATGAGGTTGTGTTGGGATAGCCCCTAGATATGCCTAGATGGACCCAAAAATACCATATCCTGAACCTCAAAAATTCCGATCTCTAGGATAGTGAAGGAATTTTAATTTTCTGAGGTCATTTGATATTCATTCTAAATATTTTATTTTAGCAGGTGAATAGTAAATATATTTGCCTAAGGAATTTTGACTAGAAATTTTATAAGTCTCTTAATGGCACTAATTAAGGATTTTTAAAGTTGAAATGGTTATTTTTGGAGATCTAGAGGAATTACTATGAATTTTTGAAGTTTAAATGAAATCGAGAGAATATGAACAATTAGATCACCACATGGCATGATCTAAGCTATCCACCCCACTAATATAATAGGATATGCACATGTGGGGGTGCCATATGTGCCAACCCACCACCCACCCCTTATTTTTCTCCCTTAGCTGATGCCATTCAAGCTTTCTCTTTCCCCTATTTTTACTTCACTTTTTCCTTAATTCTAACCTAATTCCTCCAAATTTTATATGCTTCTTGACCTCCATAGTACCCAAAAGCTAATCCAATTGATAAAATTTAGAAAAGAAGGCTAGAAAGTGAGATTTTAATACTTAGTGAATAGCATCAATTTTTGGTGTAAGTGACCTAATCTCAATTTTTATTATTGTTTTAGATGGCTTAGGCTATTCTAAGAAATTCCATGGTTTTAGATTTTTATTTGGAGTTTTATAGAATTTTTGGGAATTTTTCTGTGGTAAAATCCTTTATGTTTAGGGCAAAGAGAAGGTGTTTAAGGAGAACACCATCAAAGGCCTTCATGTGGTAGAGAAAGGGGTGTTTTCACACCCTAGGTATATGGACTTGACTTAATGGATCATGCCATGTAGTTTTGCATGATTTTACATGTGTTTATGTATATGGAAATGGTGTAACTTAGGGTTAGGCATGGAATTGATGAAAATGAATGGTGTCATTATGTTAATGGCATAAACATAACATTGTATGCATGAAATGGATGATAGAAACTAAGAGTAGGTATGTATGCTAAGTGTGGCCAAATGGTGTGCATAAAGGACATAGTATGTGTATTCATGTATATGACATGCTAGGTATGACATTGACATGTAAATGAGATGTAAAACTTATGCTAGGAATGTGAACAATAAGATATCTAAAATGGTAGCTTGAAAAATGGTGACCTAAATGGATGTGTAATGTTGACATAAATAATGATAAGTAACATGGTGATCATATGTGTACAATTGTTGGCATGAAAATGATAAATAGATCAATGGAAATTATGAGATAAAATTGATACAACAATAATGAAATTGCGATTGGTATGTTTAGGATTATGGAAAGCACAATGTTGAAAAATGACTAAGTGAATAGTAACTTACGCAAAAATGATCAAATGAACATAAACTTTGCAACAAATGACCTAAAATGGAAAATTATACATAATCGTATGTAAAATGATTATAGGTATTGTATATGACATGAAATAAGGTAAAAGGTGACTATTAAGTATAAGAGTCATAAATGAATAGTGTATTATCCCATCTGTTAGACATCCACTAGATAAGTTGACCAGTCAACTAGGGAATTAGCAGCTACTAGCTAGGTTAGTGCTTATAGGGCCATTATTGTTTGAGGTGGTGGCAGGTGTAGCCACTAAGGTTCTAAGGTTGAACCTAGCACACTTGAGTACTGAGAGGACCACTTGGGTTAATCCCTGCTACCCATTGTTTGTATGTCGATATTAGGAGATCCCACGGGACTAATCCCTAGTATCCACCTATGTTAGACTAGAGATGTTGACTTAGGGTATTGGGAGGTCCCACGGGGCTGATCTTTACATCCCAATTATAGATATTATGAGATCTATGAATTGATCCCCACTCTCTGCTAGTTTTGTATTGGGAGCTCTATGGATTGATCCTTACTAACGGACTAAGTAGATGTAGTTATTGAGGGCTAAAATGTGGGCCACTACATAGAATAGATCCTATTGTCTAATGTCATTAACTGTAGTTTATCTATTATGGGCCAAAATAATATTAAGTTTAATAAAGACAATATTATTTGACCATAATGGCAATTAAAGTAATACATAGATTTGACTAATGGAGCTGATCAAATGGTATATAAACTAGTTACTTGTATAATAAGGCACTATAAGGCATAGTACATAAATGGTACCTAGTAAGACAAACTTGCATGAAAATGATTATAATGCCTATGTATGTATAAATATGACCTTATATGTGTGTTTGTATTTATGACATACATTTATTGTGTCAACTTCACTATTGAGTGTATACTCAGCGCGTTAGTGTCCCAATGCATAGGTCATAGATAGAGTAGTAGTCCAACTTCATTAGTGTAGTGTAGCTATTGCTAAGTCTATTTTAGCTATATTTTCATACTTTTTGAGTTATGTTATAGAATGCACTTATGTATATTAGGGTAGAGTGGTAGTAAGTGAATGTACATTATGGACACCTATACAAAGAATAGAATGTAGTTGTGTGAACAGGAACTTTTAACTTATTTATATACATCCTTGATTGGTTGATATATAACTGTGGGTCTGAGACCCTATGATTTGTTGTGTGGCTATGTTGATGACTATATTAGAGGCCTAAAAAGGTTAAATGAATGAGCCTTGGGGTAATATAAGGATGGGTAACCTACGGGAAGTAGCACGCCTTATCTGTTTTCTTCGAGAATGACAAAGGGGGTGTTACTAGTTCTTCTTCATAGGTTAAATTTGGCTGCACTTAGATTTCTTCTACAACTTTAACCTATGAATGATCTTATCGATACTGTCTCAACATCAAGATGTGTAATACATCATGGATCTACTATAACTTAGGTGGTGAAGCTAATTGATATGCCACTAGTCCCACATGTTCCATAATCTTGTATTGACTAAAGAATCTAAGGCTTAATTTCCCTTTCTTACCAAACTTGAATAACTTTTTCCATTATGACACCTTTAGAAATACTCTTTCACCAACTTTATAATCAATATCTTGCCATTTGAAGTTTGCAAATTATTTTTATAGATCTATGGTAGCTTTTAATTTGTCTCTAATGGTTCTGACGATTTCTTTAGCATCTTTGACCAAATCAGGTCCCATAAGTCTATTCTCACTTACCTCAATCCAACACATTGGAGTCTTACACTTTCTACCATACAATGCCTCTTAAAGTGCCATGTACAAACTACCTTAGTGGCTGTTATTATATGCAAATTCAGCTAAGGACAAATGTTGATCCCAACTCCTTTGAATTTAATGACACAATTACATAACATATCTTCGAATAGTTGTATCACTCATTCTGATTGTCCATATGTTTGCAGATGGAAAGCAATGCTAAAAGTTAAACGAGTACATAAATCTTCTTGTAACTTCTTCCAAAAACTAAAAGTAAACTATGGGTCTCTATTAGAGATAAGAGCCACTAGTGTTCTATGTGTTCTCATAATCTCATTGATATACAACTGTGCCAACTTATCCAAGGGGTAGTCCATCCTAACTGGTATGAACTGAGCTGTCTTAGTTAATCTATCCATAATCACCCAAACTGTATCACATTTATTCCTTCTCATTGGTAGCCCTATCACAAAATCCATAGTGACTTTCTCCCATTTCCACTATAGGATTACTAGTGGATGTAATAATCTAGAGGGAACTTGGTGCTTAACTTTTACTTGCTAACATGTCAGACATCAAGCTATATACTCTGCCATATCTCGTTTTATCCCTAGCCATAAATATTGAGACTTTAATTTAAGGTATATCTTCATGCTTCTTAGGTAGATAACATATGGGGCTTTATGTGCTTTTCATAGGAGCTATAACCGTAGTCCATCTACTTTAGGTACACATAAACTATCATAGTGATAAAGTTTTTTTTAAGCTCAATGTCTGTGGTCTTCTCCTCTTTGACTTTACATATCATCCATACCAACTGTGCATCACACATATGTTTTTCCTTCACTTGTTGTCTAAAATTACGTTTCACCTGTAACTCTGCTAAGATTACATTATCATCAGTGCATTACATCCGGACATTCAGTGCTTTCATAGCATCTATGAACATTTGACACAAAGCATTGGCTCCCATATTAAACTTTCCTAGATGGTAGTCAGTTAAAAAATCATAATCTTTTATTAACTCTATCAATTGTTGCTATCTCAATTTTAATTCTTTGTGTGGGTAGGTATTTCAAGCTTGTACGGTCAGTGCAGACATAGTATCTTTCACCATATAAGTAGTGCCTCCTTACTTTCAATGCAAACACAATTATAGCTAGCTCTAAGTCATGTGTGGGGTAATTCCTCTCATCTGGCTTTAACTTCCTTAAAGCATAAGTAATCAACTTACCTTCATACATCAATAAACAACCAAGTTTGTTATAGGATACATCACTATAAATGACAAAGTCTTTCCCTTGTTTAGCTTTAGTAAGAATAAGGGCTTCTATTAACATCACCTTTAGTCGATCAAAGCTGGCTTGGCATTTGTCATCCCATGAAAATTTCACATCTTTCCTCATCATCCTAATTAATGGAGCTGCAATCATAGAGAACCCTTTCATAAATATCACATTCCAAATAGGATTCTATTCTACCATTACTTTAACTTTACTTACATTGATTCTAATACCTTCTATTGATGCAATATAGCCTAATAAGTTAACTTCTTTTAATCAAAACTCACACTTGCTTAACTTTGTGTACAACTGTTTCTCTCTCAATGTCTATAACACTATTCTCAAATACTATTCATGTTCCTCATGACTCTAGGAGTATACCAAATGGCATCACTAGGAACTGATAATGCCTATATCTAGTTTTGAAAGTAGCTTTCAGAATATTAGCTTCTTTAATCTATAACTGATGATACCCCAATCTCAAGTCTATCTTGGAAAACACATTGAAACCTTTAACCTAATTAAAGAGATCATCAATTCTAGGCAATAAGTACTTATTCTTGATTGTCACCTTATTCAATAGTCTATAGTCAATGCACAATTGAAGTGACCCATCTTTCTTCTTTACAAATAGCATGGGTGCTCCCTAAGGTGAAGTGCTCAGCCTAATAAAGCCTTTATCTAAAAATTCCTATAACTGAGTCTTTAACTCTATCAATTCTATAGTTGCCATTCGGTATAGTGTGATGACATAGGGGGTGGTATCTGGGTGCACATTAATGTCAAAGTCTAACTCTTTTTGTGGTGATAATCTTGATAACTCATCTGCGAACACATCAAGGAACTCTAAAACTACAAGTATTTAGTCAATACTTGCTAAAGTGGTATTAGGGTCAATCACATGAGCTAGGTAAGCTTCGCATCCCTTCCAGATCAGTCACTTAGCTATCATAGCTAAAATAATATTAGGCAAGGCATTTCTTTCACCAACTATTGTCACTTCATGACCCTTAG
>CANXYI010106767.1:0-10931 GCA_948208565.1 Hura crepitans
AACAGGTGCGATCGAACCGATGCTAATGCACTGGATCCCATCAGAACTCCAAAGTTAAACGTTTCCTTTTTTCCCTCTTCTACACCTCAAAGACCTAATGATGGACCTTGAACTTCTAGCTCCTTTATTCTTGGGGGCTCACTTCCCGAGTTTCACTCCAATCCTTGGCTGCACGAGCCGTGGCCCTGCCGTGCTGCTCAAATAATTTGCACGTGCCCTTATGCACCCTCAAGGCAATTCTAAGGCTTTTCTCCTCCTCTTCCTTGGGTTTGCCATGTCTACGTTGCCATGCGCTCATGTACTAACACCATGCACATCACCATGAGTGTGATCATACCAGCTCTAAAGCATCAGATCCAATCAGAACTCTGAAGTTAAACTTGTTTTGGTGAGAGTAGTACTAAGATGTGTGACCTATTAGGAAATCCTCTTGTTTCACCCTTCTTTTTATTGCTTCCCCCCCCCCTCCCGTCCTGGGCCCATTTCTCTCTTCTCCTTTTTGCCCTCCTCTGCTGCTCGAAGCCCTTGTGATGGACGTTGAACTCTCGACTCGATGATTCCTCAGGGCCTGCTTTTTGGATTTTGCTCCAATCCTAAGTCGCACCACCCGTGACCCCCTCTTGCCACCTAGCTAATTCACCACGTCCGCATTCTCGGGCCTTCATGTACTAATGCCTTGTAGGGCATGATGGGTACGATTGTACTAACACTAATGCACTAGATCCCATCAGAACTCTAAAGTCAAATATCTCCTTTTTCCCTCTTTTGCACCTCGAAACCCCGACAATAGACCTTAAACTTTCGGCTCGTCTATTCTCGGGTGCTCGCTTCTTAGGTTTTGCTCAAATCTTAAGCCACGCAAGTCATGGCCTTGCCATACAGCTAGAATAATTTACACGAGCCCTTATGCACCTTCAGGGAAATTCTAAGGCCTTTTTCCTCCTCCTCCTCTAGCTCATCATGTCTACATTACTGAGCACTTATATACTAAAGCTATACACATCACCACGGGTGCAATCATACTAGCTCTAATGCATCGAATCCAATCAAAACTCTTAATTTAAAAGTGTTTGGGCAAGAGTATTACTAAGATGTGTGACCTCTTGGGAAGGCCTCTTGTTGCACCTTTCTTTTTACTGCTTTTCCCCCCGTCCTAGGCCTATTTCCCTCTTCTCCTTTTTACCTCCTCCACTACTCAAAGCCCTTATGATGGACATTGAACTCTCCACTAGATGATTCCTCGAGGCTCACTTTTTGGATTTTGCTTGAATTGTATATTGCACCACCCATGACCTCCCTTTACCTTCTAGCTAATTCACCACATCCATGTTCTTAGGCCCTCATGTACTAATGCCTTGCACGACACGATGGGTGCGATTATACTAGTGCTAATGCATCGAATCCCATCAGACCTCTAAAGTTAAATGTCTCCTTTTTCCCTTCTTTGCACCTCAAAGCCCCGATGATAGACCTTGAACTTCTGGCTCATTTATCCCTGGGGGCTCACTTCTCGGGTTTCACTCTAATCCTGAGCCACGTCGGTCGTGGCCCTGCTGTGCAGCTCGAATAATTTGCACATGCCCTTATGCACCCTCAGGGCAATTCTAAGGCCTTTCTCCTACTTCTACTTAGGCTCGCCACTTCTATGATGCCAGGCACTCATGTACTAATGCCATGCACATCACCACAAGTGCGATCATACCAGCTGTAATGGATTAGATCCAATCAGAACTCTAAAGTTAAACATTTTCTGGTGAGAGTAGTACTAAGATGTGTGACCTCTTAGAAAGTCCTCTTGTTGCACCCTTCTTTTTATAGCTTTTCCCCCGTCCCAAGCCTATTTCCCTCTTCTCCTTTTTTCCCTCCTTCGCTGCTCGAAGCCCCTATGATGGATATTGAACTCCAAGCTCAATGATTCCTTAGGGAGAGCTTTTTAGATTTTGCTCTAATCTTAAGTCGCACCGCTCGTGATCCCCCCTTGCCACCCAGCTAATTCGTCGTATCTGCGTTCCTCAGCCCTTATGTATTAATGCCTTGCACGACACGATGGGTGCAATTGTATAGGCACTAATACACCGGATCCCATTAGAACTCCAAAGTTAAGAGTCTTATTTTTCCCTCCTCTACGTCTTAAAGCCTCGACAGCAGACCTTGAGCATTTGGCTTATCGATTCTTGGGGGCCTATTTTTTGAGTTTCACTCTAATTTTAAGCCATATGGCCCGTGGCCCTCCCCTATAGCTCGAATAATTTGCACATGCCCTTATGCACCCTTAGGGCAATTCTAAGGCCTTTCTCCTCCTACTCCTCAAGCTTGCTGCGTCTACGTTACTGGGCGCTCATGTTCTAACACCTTGTACAACACCACTGGTGTAATCATACCAGTATTAATGCATTAGATCCTATTAGAACTTCGAAGTTAAACATGTTTGGGCAAGAGTAGTATTAAGATCGATGACCTTTTTAGAGAAGTCCTTATGTTGCACCCTTCTTTTTCTCGTTTTTCCCCCCGTCTCGAGCCTAATTCCCTCTTCTCCTTTTTTTCCCTCCTTCATTACTAAAAGCCCAAATAATAGACATTGAACTCCCGGCTCAATGATTCCCTAAGGCTCGTATTCTAGATTTTGCTCCAATCTTAACTTGCACCACCTGTGACCCCCCTTGCCACTAGAATAATTCGCAGTGTAAGCATTCCTAGGCCCTCATGTACTAATGCCTTCCACGACTCGATGAGTGTGATCGTACCGGCGCTAATGCACCAGATCCCATCGGATCACCAAAGTTAAATGTCTCATTTTTCCCTCCTCCGCTCCTCAAAGCCTCAACGATAGACCTAGAGCTTGTAGCTAGTCGATTCTCGAGGGCTCGCTTTTTAGGTTTTACTTTAATTCTGAGCTGCACGACATATGGCCCTTCCGTGCGGCTTAGATAATTTGCACGTGCCCTTATGGATCGCCAAAGATATTCTTAAGCCTTTCTTCTCCTCCTCTTAGGGCTTACTGCTTCTATATTACCGATGCTTATGTACTAACGCCTTTCATGACACCACGTGTGCGATCATACAAGCACTAATGCACTAAATCCCATCAGAACTCTAAAGTTTAATGTGTTTAGGCAAGAGTAGTACTAAGATGGGTGACATCTTAAGATGTCCTCCTATTGCATCCTTCTTTTTCCCACTTTTTCCCCCCGTCTCGAGCCCATTTCCCTCTTTTCCTTTTTTCCCTCCTTCGCTGCTCGAAGCCCCAATGATGGATGTTGAACTCTCAGATCATCGATTCCTGGGGGCCCACTTTTTGAGTTTCACTCTAATCCTTACTTGCATGGCCGTTGGCCCTCCCTTGCGACTCGGATAATTTGTGCTTGTTATGTCTACATTTCCAGGCATTCATGTACTAAAGCCATGCATGTCACCACAAGTGTGATCATACTAGCACTAATATACTAGATCTAATCAGAACTCTGAAGTTAAACATGTTTGGGTAAGAGTTGTACTAAGATATGTGACCTCTTGGGAAGTCCTCTCGTTTCACCCTTTTTTTTCCTGCTTTTCCTCCCATCCGGGCCTATTTCCCTCTTCTCCTTTTTTCCCTCCTCAACTGCTCAAAGCCCTAATGGTGGATGTTGAACTCTAGGCTCAATAATCCCCCATAACCCTGCTTTACCACCCGAATAATTTACCGCATCCATATTCTCGAGCCTTTATGTACTAATGCCTTGCATGACACAATGGGTGCAATTGTATCGACACTAATGCACCGAATCTAATCAGAACTCTAAAGTTAAACGTCTCTTTTTTCCCTCCTCTATGCCTCGAAGCCCCAATGATGGATCTTGAGCTTTTGGCACATTAATTCCTGGGGGTTAACTTTTCGGGTTTCGCTCTAAACCTGAGCTGCACGGCTTGTGGCCCACCCATATAGCTCGAATAATTTGCACATGCCCTTATACACCCTAAAGGAAATTATAAGGCCTTTCTCCTTTTCCTCTTCAGGCTCGCCGTGTCTCTATTACTAGGCACTCATATATTAACTCTTTACACAACACCACGGGTGCGATCATACCAGCACTAATGCACCAGATCCCATTAGAACTTCGAAGTTAAATGAGTTTAGGCAAGAGTAGTACTAAGTCGGTTAACCTCTTAGGAAGTCCTCATGTTGCACCCTTCTCTTTCCCGCTTTTCCCCCTGTCCTGAGCCTATTTCCCTTCTCCTTTTTCCCTTCTTTGTTAGTTAAAGCCACGATAAAGGATGTTGAACTCTCGGCTCGATGATTTCTCAGGGCCCACTTTTTGTATTTTACTCTAATCTTATGTCGCACCACCCGTAACCCCCTTACCACCTAGATAATTTGCCTTATCTATGTTTCTAGGCCCTCATGTACTAACACCTTGCACGGCTTGATGGGTGTGATCATACTAGTGCTAATGTAACAGTTCCCATCGAAACTCCAAAGTTAAACATCTCTTTTTCCCTCCTCTACGCCTAGAATCCCTGACGATGGACCTTGAGCTTTCGACTCGTTAATTCTTGGGAGCCTACATTTCGAGTTTCGCTCTAATCCTTACCAACATGGCTCATGGCCCTCTCGTGCAGCTCGAATAATTTGCACGTGCCTTTATGTACCCTTAAGGCAATGCTAAAGCCTTTCTCCTCCTCTTTCTTGGGCTCACCGCATCTGTGTTACTGGGTGCTCATGTACTAATTCCATGCACGTCACCACAGGTTTGATCATAGCAGCACTAATACATTAGATCCAATCAGAACTCTAAAGTTAAATGTGTTTGGCAAAGAGTAGTACTAAGACGTGTGACCTCTTAGGAAGTCCTCTTATTGCACCCTTCTATTCCTGCTTTTCCCCCCCGTCCTAAGCCTATTTCCCTCTTCTCCTTTTTTCCCTCCTCCATTGCTCGAAGCCCCAATGGTGGACGTTGAACTCCCGACTCGATGATTCCCTGTGACCCCCCTTTGCCACCCTAATAATTTGCCATGTTAACATTCTCTAGCCCTTATGTACTAATGCCTTACATGGCACGATGGGTGTAATTGTACCGGCGCTAATACACTAGATCCAATCGAAACTCCGAAGTTAAACGTCGCTTTTTTCCCTCCTCCATGCCTTAAAGCCCTAATGATAAAACTTGAGCTTTTAGCTCATCAATTCTCGGGGGCCAGCTTTTTAGGTTTTTTCCAAACTTGAGCTACGTGACCTATGGCCCACCCCTGAAGCTCGGATAATTTACACATGCCCTTATACACTCTAAAGGCAATTCTAAGGCCTTTCTCCTCTTCCTCGTCAGGCTCACTGCATTTATGTTACCAGGCGCTCATGTACTAATGTCTTGCATGACACCACAGGTGCATTTATACTAGCACTAATGCACCGGATCCTATAAGAACTCCGAAGTTAAACGAGTTTAGGCGAGAGTACTACTAAGTTAGTTGACCTCTTGGAAAGTCCTCATGTTGCACCCTTCTTTTTCTAGCTTTTCCCCCCATCTCGAGCCCATTTCCCTCTTCTCCTTTTCCTTCCTCCACTGCTAAAAGCCTCAATGTTGAACGTTGAACTCCCGACTTGATGATTCCCTAGGGTCTACTTTTCAAATTTTGCTCCAATCCTATGTCGCACCACTGTGACCCCCTTTGCCACTCGGATAATTCACCACGTCAGCATTTTCGGGCCCTTATGTACTAACACCTTGCACAGCACGATGGGTGCAATCGTATCGATGCTACTGCAATGGATCCCATCAAAACTCCAAAGATAAACGTCTTATTTTTCCCTCCTGCACTCATAGAATCCCTGACGATGGACCTTGAGCTTCCAGCTTGTCGATTCTCGAGGGCTCGCTTTTTAGGTTTCACTCCAATCCTTACCCACGTAGCCCGTGGCCCTCCCGTGCGACTCGAATAATTTGCACAAACCTTTATGCACCCTCAGAGCAATTCTAAGGCCTTTCTCCTCCTCCTTGGGCTCGCCACATTTATGTTGCCAGGCACTCATATACTAACACCATGCATGTCACCACGGGTGTGATCATACCAGCACTAATGCACCGAATCCCATTAGTACTTCGAAGTTAAATGTGTTTAGGCAAGAGTAGTACTAAGATGTGTGACCTCTTAAGAACTCCTCTTGTTGCACCCTTCTTTTTCTCGCTTTTTCCTCCGTCACCGGGCTATTTCCCTCTTCTCTTTTTCTCTCTCCTTCGATGCTTAAAGCTCTTATGATGGATGTTAAACTCTCAGATTGACAATTACTTGAGGCTCACTTTTTGGATTTTACTATAATCCTAAGTCGCACTGAATGTGACCCCTCTTGCCAATCAGATAATTCGCCGCATCTGCTTTCTTAAGCCTTCATGTATTAACGCCTTGCATGGCATAACGAGTGCAATAGTACCGGCTAATGCACGGGATCCCTTGGAACTTCGAAGTTAAATGTCTCCTTTTCTCTGCTCCCGCCTCAAAGCCCCGATGATGGACCTTGAGATTCCAGGTCGTCGATTCCTAAGGGCTGATTTTTTGAGTTTTGCTCTAATCCTGAGCCACGTGGCCCGTGGCCTTCCCATGCAGCTAAGATAATTTGCACGTGCGCTTATACACCCTCAGGGCAATTCTAAGGTCTTTGTCCTCTTCCTCCTTAGGCTTGCCGTATCTACATTGCTGAACGCTCATGTACTAACGCCTTATAAGACATAACTCATGCAATCATACTAGCACTAATGCATCGGATCCCATCAGAACTTCAAAGTTTAATGTGTTTAGGTTAGAGCCCTTCTTTTTCCTGCTTTTCCCCCTATCCAAGGCCAATTTCCCTTTTCTCCTTTTTTCGCTCCTCCGCTGCTTAAAGCCCTGATGATGGATGTTGAACTCTTGGCTTGACGATTCACTAGGGCTCGCTTTATAAATTTTTCTCTATTCCTAAGTCGCCCCACCCGTGATCCCTCTGGCCCCCCGAATAATACTCCGCGTCTGTGTTCCCAGGACCTCATATACTAATGCCTTGCACAGTATAACGAGTACAATGGTACCAATGCTAATGCATCAGATCCCATCGTAACTCCGAAGTTAAATGTCTCCTTTTTCCCTCCTCTGCACCTCAAAGCCCTAACTATAGACCTAGAGCTTTCGGCTCATAGATTCCCGAGTGCCAGCTTTTCGAGTTTTGCTCTAATCCTTAGCTGTGCAACTCGTGGCCCTCCTATATGGCTCGGATAATTTGCATACACCCTTATACACCTTTAGGGAAATTTTAAGGCCTTTATCCTTTTTCTCCTTAAGCTCGCCACATCTACTTTGCTAAGCGCTTAAATACTAATGCCTTGCACAACACCATAGGTGTGATCATACCAGTACTAATGCATTGGATCCCATCAAAACTCCGAAGTTAAACATATTCTTGGTGAGAGTAGTACTAAGATGAGTGACCTCTTGGGAAGTCCTCATGTTGCACCCATTTTTTCCCGCTTTTCCCTCCATCTCGGGCCTATTTCCCTCTTCTCCTTTTTTCTCACCTCTACTGCTCGAATCCCTAATGATGGATGTTAAACTCCCAACTCAATGATTCCCTATGACCTGCTTTTTGAATTTTGCTCTAATCCTAAGTCGTACCGCTCGTGACCCCCCTTACCACTTGGATAATTTGCCCCGTCCATGTTTCTAGGCCCTCATGTATTAATGCCTTACACGGTACGATGGGTGTGATTGTATTGGCTCTAAAGGACCGGATCTTATTGGAACTCTAAACTTAAATAAGTGACCTCTTAGGAAGTCCTCATGTTGTACCCTTCTTTTTCCACCTTTTCCCCCTGTCCCGAGCCCATTTCCCTCTTTTCCTTTTTTCCCTCCTTCGCTGCTTAAAGCCCCAATGATGGATAATGAACTCCCAGCTCAATGATTCCTCGAGGCCCGCTTTTCAGATTTTGCTCCAATCCTAAGACGCACTGCCTGTGACCCCCCTATGCCACTAGGATAATTCGCCGCGTCCACGTTCTTAGGACCTCATATACTAATGCCTTGCACAGCACGATGGGTGTAATGGTACCAGTGCTAATGCACCAGATCCCATCAAAACTCTAAAGTTAAATGTCTCCTTTTTCCCTCCTCCGTGCCTCGAAGCCCCGATAATAGACTTAAAGCTTTTGACTCATCGATTCCCAAGGGCTCGCTTTCTAGATTTCACTCAAATCCTGAGCCGCAAGGCCTGTGGCCCTCCCGTGCAGCTCAGATAATTTACACATGCCCTAATGCACTCTCAGGGCAATTTTAAGGCCTTTCTCCTCATCCTACTCAGGCTCACTGCGTCTACATTGTTGAGCACTCATGTACCAATGGCTTACAGAACACCATTGGTGCGTTTATACCAATATTAATGCTTCGAAACCCATCAGAACTTCAAATTTAAATGTGTTTGGGTGAGAGTAGTACTAAGATGGGTGACCTCTTAGGAAGTCTTTGTGTTACACCTTTCTTTCTCCCACTTTTCCCCCCATCCCAAACCCATTTCCCTCATCTCCTTTTTCCCTCCTCTACTGCTCGAAGCCCCGATGAAGGATGTTGAACTCCCAACTTGACGATTCCTCAGGGTCCACTTTTCGAATTTTGCTCTAATCTTAAGTTGCACCACCCATGACCCCCCTTACCACTTAAATAATTTGCCATATCTAAGGCCCTCATATACTAATGCCTTGCATGGCACAATGGGTGTGATCGCACTGGTGCTAATGCACTAGATCCCATCAGAACCCCAAAGTTAAACGTCTCCTTTTACCTTACTCCATGCCTTGAAGACCTGATGATGGACCTTAAGCTTCTAGCTCTTCGATTCCCACGGTACCGCTTTTTGAGTTTTACTGTAATCCAGAGCCACGCAGCATGTGGCCCTTTAGCACCACTTGAATAATTTGCACATGCTCTTATGTCCCTTAGGGCAATTCTAAGGCCTTTCTCCTCCTCCTCGGGCTTGCTGCATCTACGTTGCCAAGCACTCATGTACTAATGCCTTGCATTACATTGCAGGTGCGATTATACTAGCACTAATGCATCGGATCCCATCAGAACTTTGAAGTTAAATGTGTTTGAGCAACAATAGTACTAAGATGTGTGACCTCTTAGGAAGTCCGCATGTTGCACCCTTCTTTTCCTGCTTTTCCCCCTATCCCGGGCCCATTTCCTCTTCTCCTTTTTTTCCCTCCTCTGCTACTTGAAGCCTCGATGATAGATATTGAACTATTGACTCGACGATTCCCTAGGGCCCACTTTCTGAATTTTGCTATAACCCTAAGTCACACCACCTGTGACCCCTCTTTGCCACCCGGATAATTCACCACGTCTGTGTTCCTAGGCCTTCATGTACTAACGTCTTGCACAACACGTCAGGTGCAATTGTACCAACACTAATGCATCGGATCCTATCGAAACTCTAAAGTTAAATGTCTATTTTTTCCCTCCTTTACTCCTCGAAGCCCCAATGGACCTTAAGCTTCCAACTCGTCGATTCTTAAAGGCCCATTTTTAGAGTTTCGCTCCAATCCTGAGCTGCACAGCTTAGATAATTTGCACATGCCCTTATGTCCTTTAGGGCAATTCTAAGGCCTTTCTCCTCCTCCTCAAGCTCACCTCATCTATATTACCGAGTGCTCATGTACTAACGCCTTGTATAACATAATGTGTGTGATCATATAAGCACTAATGCCTGAATCCCATTAGAACTTTGAAGTTAAACATGTTTAGGTGATAGTAGTACTAAGATAGGGGTGACCTCTTAGGAATTGCACCCTTCTTTTCCCCCTTTTCCCCCGTCTCGGGCTCATTTCCCTTTTCTCCTTTTTTTCCCTCCTCTACTGCTCGAAGTCCCGATAATAGACATTAAACTCCCGAGTCGATGATTCCCCAGGCCTTACTTTCTGGATTTTGACTCCAATCCTAAGTTGCACCGCCTATGACCCCCTCTTGCCATCCGGATAATTCATCGTGTCCGCGTTCTTAAGCTATCATGTACTAACATCTTGCACAGCACAGTAGGTGCGATCGTACCGGCTCTAATGCACCGGATCCTATCGAAACTCTGAAGTTAAACCTTTCATTTTACCTCCTCTGTGCCTTGAAGCCCGGATGATAGACCTTGACCTTCCGTCTCATAGATTCTCATGGGCTCGCTTTTTAGGTTTTGCTCTAATCCTGAGCTGCATGGCTCAGATTATTTGCATATGCCCTTATGTCTCTTAGAGCAATTCTAAGGCCTTTCTCCTCCTCCTCGGGCTTGTCACATCTACATTATTAGGCGCTTATGTACTAACACCATACAGGACACCATAGGTGTAATCATACCAGTAATAATACATTGGATCCCATCAGAACTCTGAAATTAAATGTATTTGGGTGAGAGTAGTACTAAGATTAGTGACCTCTTGGAAACTCCTCATGTTACACCCTTCTTTTACTGGCTTTTCCCCCCTGTCCTGGGCCATTTCCCTCTTCTCATTTTTCCCCCTTGCGCTGCTCGAAACCTCGATGATGGATGTTGAACTCCCAGCTCGATGATTCCTTGAGGCCTGCTATCCGAATTTTAATGCAATCCTAAGTCGCACTACCCGTAAGCCCCCCATACCACTAGGATAATTCGCCACATCCGTGTTATCGGGCCCTTATGTACTAACACCTTGCACAGCACGATAGGGCAATCATATCGATGCTAATGCACCGGATCCCATCGATACTCTAAAGTTAAATGGGTGACCTCTTAGGAAGTCCTCGTGTTGCACATTTTTTTACCCGCTTTCCCCCTATCCTGAGCCTATTTTCCTTTTCTCCTTTTTCCCCTCCTTCGCTGCTCGAAGCCCTAATGATTAATGTTGAACTCTATGCTCGATGATTCCCTGAGGCCCATTTTTTGAATTTTGCTCTAATCCTAAGTCACTTCGCTTGTG
>CANXYI010106792.1:0-11246 GCA_948208565.1 Hura crepitans
AAAAGGGATGAACTAGATGCTAGTTAGATACAAGTAGTGTCAGAGTTTGTAGATGTGTTCCCAGAAGAGCTACTTGGTTTGCCACCAAAACGGGAGCTTGAGTTTGGGATTGATATTTTACCTGTCACGATGCTGGTATCTATAGCTCCATATAGGATGGCTACTATGGAGTTGAAAGAATTGAAAGTTCAGTTACAAGAGCTACTTAATAAAGGGTTTATCAGATCAAGTGTATCACCATAGGGAGCACCGATTTTATTTGTGAAGAAGAAGGATGGTTTACTAAGGTTATGTGTGGATTATAGACAACTGAATTAGGTAACTATCAGAATAAGTATACTCTACCTTACATCAATGATATGTTCAATTAGCTTAGAGGGGGAGGACTTTTGTTTAAGATTAATCTAAGATTAAGGTACTATCAGCTAAGGGTCAAGGAATCAAATGTACCAATGATAGCTTTCAAGACCAAATATGGGCATTAGGAGTTTTTTTGTAATGCCATTTGGGCTTACCAATACTCTGGCCACTTTCATAGATTTTATAAATCAGATCTTCTGACCATATCTATATTAGTTTGTGGTAGTGTTCATTAATAACATCTTGGTTTATTATAAGAGCAAAGAGGAACATGAACAATAGTTAAGTGTGGTTTTGCAGTTGTTGAGGGATAAATAGCTTTATACCAAGCTTAACAAGTGTGAGCTTTAGTTGGATAAAGTGTCTTTCTTGGGATACATAACTTTAGCTAATGGCATTCATGTTGATCCAAGCAAGATAGAGGTGATCATGGAATGGAAGCCACCTAGAAACACAACTGAGATAAGGAGTTTTTTAGGCTTAGGTGGATATTATAGACATTTTGTCGAGGGTTTTTCAATGATTGTAGCACCTATAACACATCTATTAAAGAAGAATGATAAGTTTGTTTGGGATGACAAGTGCCAAGATAGTTTTGACAAGTTGAAAGCCATGTTGACAAAAGCTTCTATTCTTACACAACTGATATCAGGGAAAGATTTTACCATATATAGTAATTTATCTTTGAATGGTTTGGGTTGTGTTCTAATGTAAGAGGGTAAAGTGGTTGCTTATGCTTCTAGATAGTTGAAGGCTTATGAGAAGAATTATTTGGAGCTAGGTGCTATTACATTTACTTTGAAGATTTGAAGGATTATCTCCATAGAGAGAAATGCTCTGTGTGCACATATCATAAAAGTTTAAAGTATCTCCTTATGAAGAAAGAGTTGAACTTGAGATAGTAGAGATGGATGGATAAAGTTAATTAAGGATTATGATTGCTTTATTGACTACCATAAACTAACATTGTAGCTAACATTGTAATTGATGCTCTTAGTGGAAAGTTTATGTCAACAATAAGAGCTATGTGTGTTAAGCTTAAGCTTATGGTTATGGCACTTTGTTAGCTGAGTTACAAGTGAGACTAAGTTTGCTCTAGCAAGTAAAAAAAGCATAGAAGGAAGATGGCAAGCTTATGGAAGTTATAAGTTCTATCCAAGATGGGAAGTCCTCTGAGTTTGAGATTAAAGGAGATGGTTATTTGTATTATCATGATTGGACATGTGTACCTGATATGGCAGAGTTGGGGAAGCAAATATTGTAGGAAGCATATAATGCTTTTTATACTATTCATCTTGGTAGTACCAAGATGTATCAACATCTTAAGTCTTTGTATTGGTGGCATGGTATGAAGAAAGATGTATAAGAGTTCGTAACTAGATGCCTTACTTGTCAGCAAGTCAAGGTTGAGCATCAAGTTCCATTTGGATTGTTTCATCCTATAGCAATCCCAGAATGGAAATAGGATAAAGTCATCATGGATTTTATAGTTGGGCAACCCATGACAAGGAACAAGTGTGATTTAATTTGGATAGTAGTAGACAGGTTAATCAAGTCTGCACACTTTATACCAGTAAAGATGGATTTCTCTTCAGAGAAGCTTGCACAGCTATACATTAATGAGATAGTGAGATTGCATAAAGTGCCATCTTGTATCATATCAAATTGAGACTTTTGGTTTACGTCAAGGTTCTAGAAGAAGCTTCATAATGCCTTTGTGTAATGCCCAAAAAATCCGGGTGTTATGAATAGTACTTCCTAGGATATGAATAGTATTTTGTTAAGGTTAGGGACATTAATCTTACTGAATGAAAGTATTAATTATAACATATTTATAGGTAAAATTTGAAGTCAAAATGAGGTCATTTAGATGATTAAAAATGATAGTTAAATTGTATAGCAATGTCATATGAATAATGACCTAGTTTTAGCTAAATCATAAAATATTCAAAAGTTGCTCAGAAAATTTTAAGATTTATATAACTTGATACTCAAAAATTCTAATGAGCCTATTGGTGCTAGAATTGGAATTTTTAGAGGTCAAAAATATTTTTACTAAAATTGGGTTATATGAAATTATGCATTTTTATTCGGTTCTTTATGATTTTTGAGCTCTATTTTTTAAAGGGTTGTAGGGCATAATTTAAATGAATTTTGAATGTTTAATTGAGATTAAATTAAGTTTAAAAGAGAAGGAAAAAGAAAAGAAAGAGAGGAGAAAAAAAGAAATTTAAAATGCTTAGTTTTCAAAAATTATATATATGGTCAAACTAGATTATTTTGGTCAACCTTTTTCATTTTCTTCTCCTCCCCTTTTCTCTTCAAAAAGCTGATGGCTTCAAGCTTCCATCTCTAACATTTTTTATTCTTAAACCTTCCATCTAAGCTCAATTTGATTCGATTAAAAATTTTTTGGGTACTCCCATACCTTTAAAGCATATTGTGAGAGAGAATTTTGAAACCTAAGAGAATTACTCTATTTTAAAGCATAGTGAATAGTGAACTTTTTTAATTCGAGTAAGAGTTTTCAAAGCCCGTTATTTTCCTACATTCTTAAGGAGCCCAAGAGTTGTCTTATGTAGTTAGATTTCATGTTTAATGTCCATATGATTTTATATGAATTTTTACGTATTGAATCTATAATGGGCAGTTAAGAAAATAGATAAAGCTTGCAATACAGGAAAAGCGAAGGTGTAGGTGGTCCTCAAGATTGTATTACGAACATTTTGGTACGTGAAATCTCATTAAAGTGTGCAAATTTGATTATGCCCTATGTTTACATAATATGTATATATATGTAAGTGGGTAATTAATGTTATGTAAAGAATAATTATGATTTTAATGGTGTTAATTAGTATGTAAGATGTATAATTATGCATATATGATACTTTGAATATATGTGACATGATGGAGAAATGCATGTATAGGTGACATTATTATGATGGTCGAATGGCCTTATTGGTGCATAATTGTGTGTATGTTCATTTATGCATGCTTGTGATATGGATTAATAGAAGTTGACATAGAATTAAGTTAGATAGTATGGTATGATAAAAATAAGTCTTCTTGATGTGCCATAAGCCTTATGGCCGAATGGCCATGTAGTTATGATAGTGTATGTGTGTGTTATGATATAATGCACATAAATGGTTTTAAACATGGATAATAATATGGTAGGTGCATGATAGTGAATATTTATTAATGGGAAAGCATGCAAAAATTGAATGAGGATCTTATGCCTTATTTGTAACGACTTGAAAATCTTGACTTTTATGAATAGTATTTTCTCGGGATAAATAGTATTCTTGAGACTCGAGATGTACTGAAGCTATTGAATGAAAGTATTAATCATAAAATAATTTTGGGCAAAGTTTCAAATCAATCAAAAGTCATTTGGTTGGTTAAAAATGCAAAGAAAGATTTTACAGCAGCATCATGTTAATAGTGATATAGTTTTAGCTGAACCATAAAATATTTTAAAATTTCCTCAAAAAATTATAGGATTAATACAATCGAATACTAAAAAATTATAATGAATCTATTGGCACTAGAATTGGAATTTTTAAAGATCAGGAAATATTTTTACTAAAATCGGGTGACCTTAAAAATTGCCTTTTAATCAAATATTTGCATTTTTTAGGCATGGATTTTTAGAGGCTTTTGTGGCTTGAATCATATGATTTTTAGGGTCTCTTGAGTATTGAAAATAAGGTGAAGAAATGAAAAAAAACTAGCAATAAAAGGGGTCAAAGGCTAGTCAATGAAGGAACAGTGTCATCTTCCTTGATGACCAGTCGTGACACTCAAAGGGAAGGAAAAACACCATTTTCCTCTCCATTTCTTGATTTTAGATCATTTTTACATGTTTGAGCCCTATATCTGCACCTCCATGGCCTCTAGACATCATTTTTACCTTGGGAATTATGAAAAATTGAAGGAAAAACTCGATTTTAGGGTCAATGAATAGTAATACGAATTTTTTTAGGTAAGATTTTTTGAAGTTTAATATTTTTCCCATGATCCTCGGGTCCTATAGGTCATGTCTGGGTTTCTAATTTTTCATTTTGATGCCTAGTTGATTTTATATAAATTTTTACAAAATGAATTTTTAATGGGCAATTGAGAAAGTGGACCAAACTTGAGATAAAGGAAAGAACAAGGTGTGAGCTAACCTCGAGAGTGTATTTTGACTATCTTAGTATGTGTAATTGAAATAATTTGCATGATTTTAATTATGTTATGAATTTTCCATAATATGCCCTAAATGCAATAAATGAAATTAATGTGCATTAATGTGTGATAAATGCATATTATGAGCAATAAATGATGTTGATGAGATGTATGTATGTATGTAGTAAATGATAATGAAGTTATGATCATGGAAATAAAGAAATTTGAGTTATGGGTATATGTTTATGCGTATGTAAGTATATAAATGGCAAGAAAAATGTGATGTATGTATATATATAATGTTAAATTTTTGTGTAGATATATTTTAAATGATGATTTATATGTGTATGTGTGCTAAGTGGCTTGTAAGTCCTTATGGCCGAAATGGCTATGTGAGTGAATGTGGGCTTATGTATGTATGTATGTATGTATGTGAAGGTATGTATTTTTACATGTAAAATGTGCATGAAATTTTAATCATTATAAGAAATGGACAATATAGACATAAGGTGTGAAATTTGGATGAGATGTTATGAATGGTAAAAAGGATATGTAATAGTAAGTTTGTGATATGAGCAAGATCGAATGGCAAATGGTATGTGAGGGTGCCTTTGAGATACGTTAAGTGCATGACTTTATATGAAAAATATGAAATGAATAATAATGCATCCTTAATCACTTAAATGCATTGATAATGTATTTATGTTGTGAAATAAATTTTATACACTTTATTACTATCATAATGTGCTTTAAATATGTTTACAATGTAAGTGGCTTATAAGTGACACTAAAATCTTTGGTAGCATGATTATGATATGTACGATGTGCATATGTTGAGATGAGAACTTCTAATGCATATAGATGAAGTATATACAAATAATATGATGTTGATGCATAAGCTTATAAGCCATGGACCTATTATTGATGATTGTGGATTAATATTAATGAATAATGTGTTTATTATGGGACATTCATGATATAAAGCTTGTATGAACCTAAGCATGTGATGATCGTGAACTTGGCATTTTAATGAGATGTTGCATTGCATAGGGAGGTAATAAGCACAAAGTTAATGTTTCCCTAGTTTAGTGTTTTGTTGTCTAAACCAAAGTAATTAAAAGCAATATTAATAGATAATAATGAAGTGAAATTAAATATAATTGGATAGTAGCTCATGAAAGTAACATCTTAGTTGGATAGGTTAACTAGTCTGGAAGGAGTCATAGCAGCTGTTAAGGTACTTTGGTGCCTTTGTAGCCTTTGGGTTGCGATGCATGAACTTTCATGTTGATTTGATTTTTCTGACTTATGGGTCTGGTGCGTTGATCTTTAGATCTTATTTCTAACCTCTAGGTTTGATGTATAATTATGATTTAACTTTATATTTTGACTTATGGGCCTATAATTTTTCTGACCTTTGGGTTTGATACGTGTGGGCCCTAAGTGGTTTTGAGGACCTAGGTGCTCTATTGATACTCTGTTATCCATAGTGTCCTTCTTCTTGAGTATGGGCTTAATAATTGGATTATTTAATTGATAATCTAGTTTGTATATATTATGCCATGTTTTAAAGAAATATTAATTTTATTAATATTATGCTAGACACATAACTTGTACGATATGTTGTTATGCATATGTTATTATGTGTATTATGCATGTTTTATGCTATACTTAATATTTATTATTGGCATGTTAATATGTGAAGCATTTATGGCATATTTACTCAAGTTATTTTGATTACACCATTAAGCTATTGCTTAGTGCATCGTTTATTTTACGATGTGTAGGTAAGGTAACAATTTGAAAGAAAGCCTTGAATCGTCAAGTTATTAAGAGAGAAAGAATTCTTTTGGTATATTTTGTACTTATTATTGTGGACTTTATGATGTATAAAATAGGAAGTGCTCATATGATGTATTTTGGTTAAGATGGGCCTAAACTGTAAATATTTTTTAGTTTTTGATTTACATGACTGTTTTGAAGTCTATATGTAACTAAGTATTGTATGATATCTCTTATTAAAGTTGAGATACTATGATTGTGATGTTTATGACTTAAAGTGAATAGAAGGGTCATAGAATGGGAGGAAATGTTGAGAAATGTTTTAGAAGTGTATTTTGATTTGTAGGTTACTATTCAAAAATTTTGGATAGTGCCTAGTACAGCTATTATGCCACCAAAATTTTGGCATGAGGATTCTCAAATTGAATTAGGAACTCAGTTTTTGACAGGTTTTTTTTTGTGAACTTGTATTTTTATGTATTAATCACACTTTATGAAATTGATTTCAACATGTTAAGTATGTTAAGATTGGATAACATGTTATGTGCGCACACCTTATTCATGTTCGATAACTAGCCAACAATTAGATCGATTTAGGGGTGTCACATTTTATAGTATTAGAGATCCGGTTTAGGCATTCCTAAGTGATATATCAGTGTTATAGATTAAATTATACATCATAAAATTCATGATATAGAGGCTTACAAATTTCTTTCCTTACCTACAGATAAGATGAGTGATAACACATAGCCTCGAATCGAGGAAGTTGAGAGTCAAGCCTCCATGTTTGTGAGATAAGAGTCTGATGGGGTTGCATCTATGTATGGTAGTGCTGTAAGATAAGTATCATCTGCAGCACCAGTGCCACCAAAGTTTTTACAGGAGATGCTATAGCTTCTAAGATAGGCTACAGTTGCTGCTCTACTACTAGCATAGTAGCCAAAAGTTCCCTTACCTCTTTAGAAGACATATCTAAAGAGAATTAAGAAGATGGGAGCTAAAGACTTCAAGGGAAAGGGTACTGTGGAGCCTAAAAATATGGAATACCAGTTAGATCATACTGAGATGATAATGAAATAGATGCGATGCATGCCAGTATAGAAAGTGATTTGTGCCACATCCTTGCTATAGAAAGAAGCTTTAAAATGGTGGGAGGACTTAACTGAGTACACGATAAAGGATAAGTTGACTTTGGACTTTTTCTTGGTAGAGTTCCATAAGAATACATCTTTGAGGATTATTTGGATTATAAAATGCAGTAATTTATGGACCTCAAGTAGGAGCCAAAGTCCATAGGAGAATATGAGAAGGATTTCTCTATGCTTAGCCATTATATGAAGGAAATTATTTCCATAGAAGTTGACAAGTGCAAGCAGTTCTAGAAGGGATTATATATGGATATTAAGTCACAGGTGGTCCCCATGAATATTATAGATTTCTCCCAGCTTGTCATAGTGTGCCGTTCCATAGAGGGGGTATAGAAGGAGAAAAAGGAGTTCTATCAAAGAAAGAGGTCCTTCGATCATAGGGCTTTTAGTGTACCTCAGAGAGCTAATAAGAAGTTTAAAAGAACTTAGATAGGGCAACTTAGTATATCCAGAAGTAGGGTTAGTCTCAGAGAACTATATAGGGTAACAAGGGAAAACTAGGTAGCAATCTTAGGCTACCAGTACACCAGTTTAGATAGGCAAGAGTGGCTCAGCACCTTAATGTTAGACTTGCCACAAGAGACATACAAAGAGTGTTAGAGACTGAAGCCAGGAGTATATTTTTCTTATGGGTTGCCTAATCATTTTTGTAAGGGTTGTTTAAAGAAGGTTGATATGGGATATGGATATGCTTATGTGTTTATTATAGAACTTAGAGGTGATTGAGGAGAGAGAGTAGAGGAGCTTATAGGGATAAAGTAGAGTCTATAGATGAGCAACATGCTCTTGCCTAATAGTATGCCATTAGAGCATGGGAGGAAGCTGATGCCTAAAAGTCATTGTTGGTACCTTTCTTCTCTTTGACTTTTCTATTTTGGCTTTGATAAATCATAGGTCCACATATTCTTATGTTTACACATCATAGGCATGGGACCAAGGATTAGTTTTAAAACACTTAGACTTAGAGATCATGGTCAGTAATCCCATAGGTCAACATGTAATAGTTGACAAAGTTTATAAAAGATGTCCTTTGATGATACAAGATAGCAATTCTTAGTTGACTTGATAGAATTGCCTTTTGAGGAGTTTGACCTGATACTAGGCATAAACTAGTTGTCTAAATATCAGGCGATAGTGGATTGTAAGCAGAAGAGGTTAACTCTCAAGGCTGATAATGGGGCTGAGATTACAATTGTGGGAGAGAGGGCAAACTTTTCATCCAATGTTATCTCAGCAGTCACAGATAAATAAATGATGAGAAATGGGTGTCAGGTTTATCTTGCACACATGTTTGACACAAGGAAGGAGAGTTCTAATACAAGTAATATAATAGTAGTATTCGACTACATAGATATTTTTCCAAAAGAGTTGCTTGGTTTACCTCTAGAATGGGAACTCGAGTTTAACATTAAAGTTCTACCTAAAACTACTTCAGTATCAATAGCTCTATATCATATGGCTTCGACAAAATTGAAGGAACTAAAGATACAATTGTAAGAATTATTAGATAAGGGTTTCATAAAACCTAGTGTTTCACTGTGGGGAGCACTGATCTTGTTTATTAAAGAGAAAGATGGTTCACTTCGATTATGTGTGGATTGCAGACAACTAAACAAAGCGACCATCAAGAATAAATATCCCTTGCCAATGATAGATGACTTGTTTAATCAACTTAGAGGAGTTAAAGTGTTTTCCAAGATTGATTTGAGGTCAGGTTATTATCAGTTAGGGGTACAAGAGTTTGATGTGGTGAAGACAACTTTCAAAATGAGATATGGCAATTATGAGTTTCTGGTAATGCCATTTGGGCTTACTAATACTCTTGTAGCTTTTATGGATCTGATGAATAGAGTCTTCAGATAGTATTTGAATCAATTTGTAGTTTTTTTCATTGATGACATCTTGGTCTATTCCAAGAGTAGAGAAGAGCATGAACAATATTTGAGGATAGTTTTATAGATTTTGAGAGAAGAAAAGCTCTATGCCAGACTCAGCAAGTGTGAGTTTTGGTTTAGTAAGGTGTCTTTTTTTAGGCATATAGCTTTTGTAGATGGGATTTAGGTTGATCTTAGTAAGATTCAGGCAGTTATAGAGTGGAAGCTACCTAGGAACACCACAGAGATAAAAAGTTTCCCTGGGTTAGCATGTTATTATAGATGGTTTGTGAAGGGGTTTTCATTGATCGTAACACCTATGACTTATCTGTTAAAGAAAGATATCAAGTTTGTTTGGGATGATAAATGCCAAGAGAGTTTTGACAAGCTTAAGGCAATGTTGATAGAAGCACCCATTCTAGTTTAGCTAGTTTTAGGGAAGGAGTTCACCATTTAAAGTGATGCTTCATATAATGGGTTGGGTAGTGTTCTGATGTAAGAAGGCAAAGTAGTTGCTTATGCTTCTAGACAATTGAAGTGACATGAGAAGAACTACCCTACTCATGACCTGGAGCTAGTAGCAATAGTATTTGCATTAAAGATATAGATTACATATACATAGATCATAAGAGTCTGAAGTATCTTCCAACATAAAAGGAGTTGAACTTGAGACAGAGGTAATGGATGGAGCTGATAAAAGATTATGATTGTATAATTGATTATCATCCTAGCAAAGCCAATGTAGTGGTTGATGCTTTGAGCAGAAAATTTATGGCAACCACGAAAGCCAGAAATGTTAGGCTACAATTTATGTTTGATAATGCCTTTTTGGTTGAGATGCAAGTTAAGTGTAGTTTGTTACGACAAGTTAGAGATAGTCAGAAGGATGATTATAGGTTGATAATTGTGATAAGTACCATCCAAGAGGGGAAGCCTACTGAGTACGAAATGAAAAGTGATGGTTGTTTGTATTATCATGATAAGATCTGTGTTCTAGATGTTGACGAGTTAAAAAAGCAAATTTTGGATGAGGCATACAATGCTCCTTATGCCATGCATCTTGGTAGTATAAAGATGTATTAGGTTTTGAAGTTGTCTTATTAGTGACATGGCATAAAGAGAGATGTATCAGAATACGTGACAAAGTGTCTTACTTATTAGCAAGTCAAGGTAGAACATTAGGTTCCATTAGGTTGCAACATCCTATTGTAATTCCAGAATGGAAATGGGATAGAATCACTATGGATTTTATGGTTAGGTTGCCTATAATAAGGGGCAAGTGTGATTTAGTATGGGTTGTGGTATACCGGTTAACCAAGATAGCACATTTTATACCAGTAAGAATGGACTACTCTTTAGAAAAGCTTGTTTAGTTGTACATTTATGAGGTCATCAGGCTATATGAAGTGCCATCTTCAATTATATTAGATTGGGACCTATACTTTACATCAAAGTTTTGGAAGAAACTTTGATGTCGAACCCTAATGTTAGAGAACCCGAAACCCCTAAAACATACAATATGGCTAGAATAAGAATGAGAATAAACCCCCAACCTATTGCACCCCTAAACAATACATGTATGAAAACACAAGTAATTAGTTGATTTTTAAAATAACAAGAATAGAAATTCACCAAAGAAATTACCTCGGAAGAAAATAAATTCTTGTTGTAAAAAGAAGAAGATAAGCTATCCTCTCCAATAAAGTTAGGCCAAGCCTTATGTGAAAAACTCACAAATATTATTGATAATTCAATTGTGATTTTACAAGCAAACAATAAGGCTATTTATAGGCCTCTTACACCAACCCCCATTTCAATAAGGAAATAAAAAGCAAGGGGCATGTTTGGATGACACCTTTTAACAAAGAAAGAAAATTACAGAAATTAAAGCTAAGCCAAACAAGGCCCTTGT
>CANXYI010107031.1:0-12782 GCA_948208565.1 Hura crepitans
CGAAGCCATTGTTCATAAGACGTCGACCAGCGGACGTTACACTAATAAATAGCAAAGATGTATTTACCTGAACTTGCATGGTCACATGACTTGTATGATAAGTGTTTTACAGGGTTGTGTAGTTGACACATATATATTACATTAAATTCACCACTGATTTTATACTATGCATATCAGTATTTCAATGTGTAGGTCGGATATTTTTGTGAGCTGTCTAGCCTTAGTGACTATAGTGTTGCTGATGAGCCTCTGTGGGTATATTTTCTATATATTTTTATATGTATAAAAGTAGGGCACTCATGTATAGAGGGTTTTGGGCCTAGGATAGTGAAATGGTTAAAGATGTATTTTGATATACTATGATCTATATTTACTAAACAAGAGTTATAAAAAAATGAATATATGTATATATATGTAATATGTTTCTTTGACTATATGTTTGAACTTGTTATGGGTCTATGATCCTGTGCTTGTGTGACTACGTGTTGTGACCTGGGTGATTGACTCGAGGACTAAAAGGGTCCAAGAGATGATTGGTGTATTGACAACTAATATAGAAGTCCTTTTAATAGGTTTAAAATTTTAGTTTTTCACCCAAAAAGCCGTTATGCTGCCCAAATTTCTGCAAATTAAATTACACCAACATAAAATGGTTTTATTAGCTAATTAGATTCTATGAGAATAAAATAATATAATAACAGAAAAATAACAAGGAAGCTTAGATCGGGTAGTTAGGTCTAGAATTGTTAGGTGAATGATAGCTAGGGTAGTGACAAGATGGGTGACCTATGATAAGTAGCATCTCTTATCGGGTTCCTTTGGGAATTAGGTAAGGGGTGTTACGTTTGGTTGTATCAGAGCAAGTTTAGTCATTCCTAAGCATAAAATGCATTAATGCCATGGTCTAGGGTTCTGTGTCCTAATAAAGCTATAGTGTATGAGGCTGATTGTTCGTTCTATTGAAGAAAGGCATGATGAGCAAATCGATCCCACCAGAATAGGAGGAAAAGGTGGTAAGTCATACTCCAATTACCATACATAGGCTAAAAGCAAGTGAAGCTATGCTAGTGTCGAGTGATACAACCCATCAGGCTGAGGCATAGGCCTAGGCCTAGGCCTTACCAGCCTTACTGTAGTAGATTATAGACTTATTAAAGCATACTACTGCAGCTGCTACTCCACCACCATCACCACTAACCCTAGCACACCCTCTATAGCCTATAACATTGCAGAAGACATATTTAGAGAGGGTCAAGAAGATGAGGACCCTTGATTTTGTAGGAATAATAGAGGATGATCTTGCCAGGGCTGAGTATTGGTTAGAGGATGCCGCAAGGAAAATGGAGCAGCTTAGGTGCACCCCAAAGGAGATTTTGAAGTGTGCCACCTCACTCCTCCATAAAGAAGCCTTCCACTGGTGGGACACTACACGTAAGAGAAAGGCTGCAACATACCTTACATTGGAATTCTTCTTCTAGGAATTCAAGAAAAGGTATATATCAAAGACATACTTAGATATAAAAAAAGGCAAAATTTCCTAGATTTGAAGCAAGGGCAGAGATATGTTTTAGAATATGAGAAGGACTTCTCTCATTTGTGTAGATATGCAAAGGAACTAGTGCCTACTGAGGAAGAGTAATGTAAGAGGTTTAAAAAAGGCCTTAATATAGAGATGAAGATGTAAATTACAACTAATAAGATTTAAGAATTCTCTTCCTTAGTGTTAACAGCATATGCCATAAAGGAGATAGTGAAGGAAAAGAGAGATCTCTTTTAGAAAAAAAAGCCTTTAAATGTATGCTAGACTAGTTCAACACTTGGTGTAGGTAAGAAGTAAAAAAAGTCTCAGGCTCTATAACAGTCCCAGAAGTAGGGCCAGACATAAAGGTCAGGTCAAGCTTCTCAAACTAGCCCTCGATCTCTGCAGCAAGACTCTAGTGCCCTAATATTTATAGCAAGGAGTGTACCTCTAGTGTGTGGGACATGCAACAGAAAGCACTAGGGACCATGTTGGCAATTGAGATAAAGAGAGTGTTTTATTTGTAGCTTAAGGGACCATTATCAAAGGGATTATCAAAGAAAGTAGGCTAATGCCACTCAGTTACAAGCTTCCATCCCAGCACCTGGCCAAAAAGAGAACAAGAATGACAAGCTAGGTACCAGTCAAAGGACCAGATCAGAGACTCGAGTACCAGCTCATTAGTATACTATCTGAGCTTGTAAGGAAGCTAAGGCACTTAATGTGATTGCTAGTACATTCTTTTTATTTGATATATCAGTTTTGGCATTAAGAGATCTAGGATTCACCCATTCATATATTTACACTGCATGAGTAGGAGATAAAGGGTTAAAACCTAAACCCATAGATCTAGGCATCCTAGTTAGTAACCCAATCAGTAAGAGCATGATAATGAATAGAGTATACAAATATTATACTCTAGTAATTTAAGGTCAAATATTTCTAACTAATCTTATTAAACTCCCTTTCCACGAATTCAATGTCATCATTTGTATGGATTCATTATCTAAACATTAGGTAGTAGTTGGTTATGAGCAGAAAAGGTTTACCCTTAGGACAATCGAGGGATATGTGGTGATTGTAGTTGGTGAGTAGAATTCCTTACCCATTCTTCTTTTAGCTGTAACAACTAGGTAACTAATCTAGAAAGGATATGAAGCATACCTTACCTATATAGCTGATACCAATAACATAATGCTAAGCCTTAATTAGATACCAATAGTATTAGAATTCCTTTATGTATTCCTAGATAAACTGCCAAGACTACCACCATAGCAAGAGCTTGACTTTGAGATTGAGGTGTATCCTAGTACTACTCCTATATCTATGACTTCATATCATATCCCACCTACAAAATTAAAAGAGATAAAGGTACACAGTTGTAGGAATTATTAGATAAAGGCTTTATTAGGCTGAGTACTTCACCTTGTAGAGCACTAATGCTCTTTGTGAAAAAGAAAGATGGACCACTGCATCTATGTATCGACTATAGGTAGTTAAAAAAGGTGATAGTTAAAAACAAGTATCCATTATATAGAATTGATGATCTCTTTAACTAGCTCTGAGGTGTGAGTGTGTTTTCCAAGATTGACATGAGATCAGTGCATCAATAGCTAAAAATTAAGGAATCTAACATCCTAAAGACTACTTTCAAAACTAGATATAGGCATTATGAATTCCTAGTGATGCCATTTGGGTTTATTAATGCTCCTACAGCTTTCATAGATCTGATGAATAGAATCTTCGAGCAATATTTAGACCAGTTTGTCATAGCTTTCATTAATGACATGCTAATGTATTCCATAAGTAAAGAAGAGCAAGAGCAGTATTTAAGAATTGTGTTACAGACCTTAAAAGAGAAATAACTATATACGAAGCTGAGTAAATATCAATTCTAGTTGACTAAATTAGCCTTTTTAGGCCATATTATTTTAGCAGATGGTATTAAGGTCAACCCTAGTAAGGTTAAAGTTGTTTTAGAATGCAAGCCTCCTAGGTATGTGACTAAAATTTGAAGCTTTCTAGGTTAAAAGGGCTTCTTGCTGATTACAGTGCCATTAACTAGACTGCTATGAAAGGATATGAAATTTATATGGGATGATAAATTCTACGCAAGCTTTGACAAGCTAAAGGCAATGTTAACTAAAGTTCTAATACTCACTCAACCCGAGCAAGGGAAAGATTATGTGATCTAAAGTGATACATCCCATAATAGACTTAAGTGTGTTTTGGTGTGGGAAGGAAAAGTTGTAGCTTATGCTTCAAGGCAATTGAAGCCACATGAATGAAACTACCCAACACATGATTTATAATTGGTGGCTATTTTATTTGCATTAAAAGTATAGAGGCATTATTTATATGGTGAAAAGTGTTACATTTATACTAACTATAAAAGTTTGTAATATCTCCTTATGCAAAAATTGTTGAACTTAAAGCAATAAAGATAGATGGAACTAATAAAGGATTATGACTGCTTGATTGATTATTAGTTAAGGAAAGCTAATTTAGTTGTTGATGCCTTGACTCAAAAGTTCATAGCTGCTATGAAAACTATGAATGCCAAAATGGAGTATATTAAGAGTGATATAGTCTTAACTAAATTTCAGGTAAAGCCTAACTTTATGTAGCAGATAAAAGAAGCATAGATACAAGGTAATCACCTTGTGCAAATAGTAAATAAAGTCAAAAAGGGGAACACTATAGAGTTTGAAGTCAAGGTAAATAGATGCTTATACTTCCATGATAGGTTATGCATACTTGAGGTGGAAGAAATGGGAACACATATTTTGAGGGAGGCATATGATACCCCATATTCCATGCATCTCGAAAGCATAACGATGTACTAGAACTTGAAATCCCACTATTAGTGGCTAGGAATGTAATGAGATGTAGCAGATTATATGGCTTGATGTTTGACATGTCAGCAAGTGAAAGATTAACATCAAGTTCCTTTTAGATAGCTGCACCATATAGCAAATCTAGAATGGAAGTGGGAAAAAGTCACCATGGATTTCCTGATGGGATTGCCAATGACTAAAAGTAAATGTAATATAGTTTTGGTGATTGTGAATAGGCTGACTAAGACAACTTATTTCATCCTCGTTAGAATAGACTACTCCGCAGATAAGCTAACATAGTTATATGTTAATGAGATTATGAGATTGCATGAAGTGCTAGTTGCCATTATTTTAGATCGAGACACTTGGTTCACTTCCAAATTTTAGAGGAAACTATAAGAGGCTTTAGGTATTTGTTTGACTTTTAGTATAACATTTCACCTATAAATGGGCAATCAGAATAAGTGATACACGTGTTGGAAAACATGTTGCGTAATTATGCCATTGAATTTAAAGGAAGTTGTGATCAATATCTATCTTTGGTTGAATTTGCCTACAATAATAGCCATCAAGCTTGCTTAGGCTTTGCTCCCTATGAGGCACTGTATGGCAAAAGTTGTAGAACTCCACTTTGTTAGAGTGAAGCAGGTGATAGTAAGCTTATGGTACTTGATTTAATTAGAGATGCAGAAGAGAAAATCAAAATTATAAAGGACAAATTAAAGGTTGCTATAGATCGGTAGAAATCCTATGCTAACTTGAAATGGAAGGATATTGAATATGAGGTTGGTAAAAGCATTCTTAAAGGTGTCAACATGGAAATAGATACTCAGATTTAGCAAAAAAAGGAAATTGAGTTTGACATTTATCGATCCTTATGAGATCATAAAATGTGTGGGACCAATAGCATATAGGCTAACTTTGCAACTAGAATTGTAGTAGATCCATTATGTGCTCCACATCTCGATGCTAAGGTGATATCGATATGATCCAATAGATGTGATACCTATAAAGGAGATTCAACTGCAATTAGACTTGACTTACGAGGAAAAACTAATAAATTCAAAGAATTGAGGAACGAATCTATACCATTGATAAATGTGTAATGGAAGAACCACAAGATAGAAGAAGCCACGTGGTAAAGTGAGGAGGAGATGAAAGCTCAGTAGCCATATATGTTTTTACTAGGTAATTTTAAGGATGAAATTCCTTAAGAGGGGAAGGATTGTAACGCCTGTAACTCTCAGTTTCATGAAAAGTACCTCCAATGAATGAATAGTGCCTTCGGAGACACTGAGACACCTTATGATGGCCACAAGGGGAAGTACTAACCATAAATTTTTATATGCCAAAAAATGATGAAAATGAAAGAATTAAAACTTTTAGTAGAATGAATAATTCACTTTAGGCTAAGAACTAGTAAATAGTGACCTTAATTAAGTTTGTGCCAGGAATGGTCCGAGATGTTCCTAAAGAAGGTCAAAAATTCTAATGAGTCTATTGGTAAAGGAATTTTAATATTCTGAGGTTGTTTGACATTTATTCGAATTTTCTTAATTATGTAAGTGAATTGTAAAACTAATTACCTTTGGAGTTTTGACTCGAGATTTTACAAGGCTCTTAATGGGCACTATCAAGAATTTTTTGCACTAAAACCATGATTTTTAGAGATCTTGGGAAATTATTTTGAATTCTTGAAGTTTAAAAGAAAATTAGGTTAAAAGACCATCGAATTGACACATGGCATAATACGGGCCATTAACCCATCTAATATAAAAGGTATTGACATGTGCCAAAAAAACCTCCTACCCATTTTCTTCTCCCTTGGTCAATGCTATTAATGGCTTCTCTCTCCTCACATTTTTCTTCTTCATCTCCCTCAAATCAAGGCCAAACCTAGCAAAAGTTAAATGTTTTCTTATCTCCACAGCCTTTTAATTTCATTTCAACTAACAAAATTCAGAAACAGAGGCTAGATAGTGAGATAATGACACTTGGTGAATAGTGTCAAATTTCGGTGTAAGTGTTTTTATCCCACTTTTTATTTTTGTTTTAGGTAGTCCTAAGTGACCCTAGCTTAGCCATGTAACTAACTTTTAATTTAAAGCTATATAGAATTTTTAAGAATTTTCTAAACCCTAGAATTTTTATGTTTATAGGAAAAGAGGAAAGGCTTAGAGAGGAGAAGTATCCAAAGGCTTTAAATGGTGAATAAAGGTGTTTTGACACCATAGGTATGTGAATTTGATGTAATATTTTTGTGCCATTGGTTGTGCATGAATAAGTGCTTAAAAGTGTGTATGGAAATGTAGTGGCATGTGTATGTGTGCATGTTAATGCATAATGCTTATGGAATTATGTTAGTGTGATTATGAAAGGCTTATGTGTGATTGAAATAAGTAAAATACATGTGTATGTATGTGGTTGGTATACGGCTAAATGTTGTGCATGAAAGGCATGTTAGTGTGTAAGTGTGGTTAGTGAGTTTTGGTGATGTAAATAATCTAAAATGTGAGCATGGAAAATGGCTATAGGATGAAATTTATAAAGGAAAATAATGGTTAACAATAATACATGATAGGGCCTAAATTATGTTACGTGTGAAAGTTTGCATATGTATGTGTAAGTATTGAATAAAGATAATTATAGTAAGGCATGAAATAGCTAAGTGCTTGAAAGTGAGTTAGATGAATTAATGCAGTATTGATGTTGGAAATTGTATTAAGTGGTCATGTTAGTAATGATAAAATTATGGGATTGATGCAATTGTGATTGATCATAAGAATGATAACTTAAGATTATGAGGTCCAACATAACCAAATGAATAGTGACATAATGGTTAAAAAGGTATTGAACTAGTTGGTTATGTAAGGAGGAAAAAGTGTATCTAATTGTGTTGGTTATAAAGTATATTATGAGTATTGATGAATGACCTATAACAGTGTCAATAAAATTTGGTAATTAAAAGTTGGCCCATATAAGTGAGACACCCCCTAGATAGGTTAATTGATCAACCTAGGGAATTAGCAGTTGCTAGGGGTTTTAGACCTTATAGGCCATTACCTGTGTACATGTGAAAGCGAGTGTAGCTGCTAAGGTTTTGATAGAGAACCCTATGCACAAAGGTATTAAGAGGTCAACATAGGCCGATCCTTATTTACCCCCGTTTGTTGTGGATTTTAGAGGTCCCATAGGGTTGTTCCCTACTATCCACCCTGGATGAGTCGATGATTGGGATTTAGGAGGTCCCACAGGGTTTATCCCTATTATCCCTACTATTGGGATGTCTACTAGGACTGATCCCTACCACTCTAATTTATGAGGTCCTTATGAACTGATTCCTAATATTGAATGGAGTTAAGTAGGTGTAACTATTGAGCTCTAAAATTTAGGCCACTGCATAGTCTGTATCCTATTATCCAATATCTTTAAGAGTAGTCTTTCTAGTATGGGCGTAAAATGGAAGAAAATAAATAAACATAGATAGTATTAATTGCTATAATTTTATGTCATACCTAACATCATTAAAGATAAGGAACATAACCTAATGACTTAAACAAACTATAAGACACATTGAATTATGTGTAATAAGACTTGCTAATAAATAGTAGAGATGCATTTACCTAAGCCTACATGGTCATTTGACTTGCATGATGAGTGTTTTGCATGGTTGTGTAGTTGACACATATATATTTAATTAAATTTACCACTGAGTTTACACTTAGTGTATTGGTGTTGCAATGTCTAGGTAGGAGATTTTTTTGTGTTGTCCAGCCTTAGTGACTGCAGTATAGGTGACGAGCCTCCGAGGGTATATTTTCTATATATTTTTATATGTATAGAAGTAGGGCATTCATGTATAGAGGGTTTTGGGCCCCGGATAGTGAAATGGTTAAACACATATTTTGCTATACTATGTATAACTACTTAAGGTACGACTTAGATTGGTTTTCTTTGATTGAAGAAAATCTTTATAGTAAAAGTCCATAACTAAATCATATATTTATTGTGATTAAATAACATGTGTATAATTTAATATGATTAGATATACATATATATGCCAAAGCATGTGAAATCCCTTTATTTGAGCATATCAAAGTATATAGCTCAAATGAGACTAAAATGGAAAAAATCCCTCAAACTAAATACTAAGACTTGCAACCTTTTATTTGCACACTTTTATCCAGAGTTCTTCTTGGTGTTAGGTTGTTGGGCAAACCCAAGCTTATGCTACATCAAATATGTTATGATTGTACTAATGGGTCCATCTTAGATAGTTCATTAACTTGTCGGGTAAACATAAGGTTAATGGTTTTAGAGGCAAGATTGACAATAAATAAATACACACACACACAAACACACTAAGAGTTGGTAACCTAATGATTAGTAGTTGCATATGATGAAATCAGCATGTAATGCCTATTGTTTTTATTACGGGTTAAGCTTATTGGTCAAAACCAAGGTTTGACCTTAATGAGAGATAAGTACTATCTCATTATAAAAACCATCAAGTTTTCTCATATCAACATGAGGGCTATTGGTCCATAATAAAATAGTGGGAGCACATTTGGATTTTATAAAAGACTATATAAAATGCATTCATGTACACAATCATACTCTAACATGTTTCAATATTTACATGTCAATTGTTTTACTACATCATAATTTAATTTGAATTTATACGTGATTCTTGATGCCAATATTGACTAAAATGACTTTGAAATCTAAGAATATTTCTTAGAAGTAATAAGATGGATATGAGTTGGACATATATATTCTAACTCCTTTGATTAATGAAAATTCCAATTTGGTGTTGAAATCTTTTTCAAAAGCACATAGGGATGGCAATATGATTGCCTCTATATCTCTTAAACTTTAGAAAAAGCATGTGCATGTGATACTCAGATCATTAAATATCATCATATGAAACAAAAGAAATGTGATATCTAAGACAATATTTCATTTAAAGATAATGGAGGACACTTTAAGAGTTGAAAGTGTTAGGCTTCACTTCTATGGTTTTATAATATATTAGAATTAAGAGGTAATTCTACAATCACAAACATGGTAATTCTGATCAAGACTTTTTCTATTAAGAATAGAAATAATAGTCTAATTAGTTAAAAGTCCATAGAAGCAGGAAAAAACTAATCCCCAAAGCAACACTGTAAGGGTTACATTGTGTCTCGAGGGAGCATGTGATACTTTAACTTCAGCTATTATTGAGATTGATACAAGTACTACATTCACACAAGGGTATTGGATACTAGCTGTGTGAAATAAAAAGCAGTAGAAGGTTTAACAAATGTGTTGTGGACCTATAAATGGAAAATGGAGCAAAAGTTGTGGCATTAGTTATAGGAACATATCATTTGTATTTGCCTTCAAGATTTGTATTAGAATTTAATAATTGCTATTTTGTTCCCTCCTTAAACAAGAGCACTATTTCTTTATCTTGTGTTGCTAAAGAAGATTTTGATATTAACATTAATAAGAATAAAGGTTGCTTAGTTTACAAAGTCTATGTTTTATGTTGTTATGGATATAATGTTAATGGAATTTATGTTCTTGATACTCAAAAGGAATTCTTTAATATTAATACCAAGAGACAAAAGGTAGATACCTGAATAGATAACCTAAAACTATCTTTCTTGTGGCACTGTCATTTAGGCTATATAAATAAAAAAAATGCATGTCTTGTAACTCCTGTGTTTTGAGGCACCGTGAATAGTGCCACTTGGTATGGGAAGTGTGCCTAGGGTATGGGGTCGTATACACGTAAATCGAGGCAGTGACACAGGTCATAAAACTTCGAGGGGATTTAATTTGATAAAAAAGGCAAAATTTAAAAATTTAGCATAACCAATAATTCATTCTAGACAATAAGCTACCCCTCTATGCAATAAAAATTGTATAAGCTAGGAATAATCCGAGATGTGCTTAGACGGCCCCAAAAATAGCGGACCCTAAAGCTGAAAAATTCCATTGAGTTAATTGGTGAAAGAATTTTTACTTCTGAGGTCCTTTGCAAATTCTTGTAATTTTTTAGGTTGGCAGACAAATTAACATAGTCTAAAAACTACTCTATTAATGTAATTTGGCAGCAAAAATTTATGAGCATGTAAAAGGAATAAAAATATGAATTTTAAAACAAATAGTATAATTTTTTGAGGTTCGTGTGAATTTTAGTGAATTTTTTAAAGTTTGTCAAAGAATCAAGATATGTCGGGATGGCTTGAGTGGCTATGGACCTACCCACAAACTTGCCAACTGGCCTAGGGCCCTTAACAAGTGGCAAGACTAGTGGACAAGTGGACTTTTCCACTTAAGCAAAATGCATTTCTCCCTTGGCTACTAGTAAAAGATCCAACACCATCCTCACTTTGAACCATCATTTTCATCATCTTCTTTGACTCAATTCTAGTATTTTTACTCTCCAAAAATCATTTTGATGTGTTAGGGACTTAGAGGAAAAAGAATTACAACAAAAGGACCTTCCAAGAAGAAATTAAAAACTCCTAAAGTTTCTTGGATAGAAGTTGTCCAGCAAGCAGCCAAGGTAACCGTCTTTGTGATTTCTTAAGTTCTTCCTTGGTTTTTCTTGTTGGAATTTGTTGTGTGAGATGCATAGCATCTGTGGAGATGGATTTCTAAGGTGTTTTAAAACAAAAAGAAGCTTGAAGAAGGGAGGAGAAGAGGACATAGTAGGTTGGAAATGAGCTTTAAGAGGCATAAAGTGTGGATTCTTCCTTCATTGAAGTGTGAGGTAAGTGAATTCAATCATTCACTTCATGCCCTTTAAAATTTAGTAGCCTCTTTTTGGGTTAAAGAAACATTTAAGTATGTAAACTAGATTAAAAAGGTAGATGCTTTGAGATATGGTGGTATATAGTCTATTGATATGTAAATTGTATGGGTACTTAATGAAAAGAGGCAATATGGATGCCAATCATGTAGTAGCCAAAAGGTATTCATGGTTTGTGGGGTATGTTAATGATGCTTGATGTGTGTTTAGGGTGGTTGAGGAATGAATTGATGAGTTTGTGGTTATTATGTAATGGATTTCATGTAAATTGATGGAAGAACACATGTTGGCATGGAGGGTATGTGTAGCTGAGAGTTATGTCAAATTTTTGAATGTGTAAGGTTTGTTTTAATAGTCCTATGTAGTGCTTAGTGCATGAATTAGTGATATGGTATGTAAGAAAAGGGATGTATGAATGAGTATGTGGCGATTTCACTATGGTTGAGATATGTAAGGCATGTGTAGTGGCATGGCATGCATGATACATGGTATATATGTGTATGTGAATGTTGGCATGGTAATGTTTACGATGTATGTATGATAAGTGATGCCAAAGTACATGTAATTGACTATGAATCACCTAGTGGCTGAGAGGTGTGGATGCCATAGTGAAGGCATGATAAGCATGGCATGTGTTCAAGCTTTAGGTACATGAGTTCTATCAGATAATGTGCATGTAATGCATAATGTAAAATTGACATAAATTTAATTAGTGCCTATTTTAAAATGAGATGTAATGTAGGCAAGAAAGTAACATGTATATGACTTGAAATGATCCTAAAAGCTTAGCTAGAAATGAAGCTTGAAAAGTGGTTTGTAGTTGCCTTTAAGGGCTATGGTTGGTGAATACACAATGTGCTTAATTTGTGTGCCTAAAATGGCTAGTATAATGTAATCTTTGGTAGTGGCATTTGTACTTATGTTTTGGCCTTATAAATGGCCTATAATTTGTTAGCTTAGGGCCTAAGAACTTGATGTAAATAATGGTTAAAATTGTATAGAAAAATAAGGTGAATTAAACCTAAAAAGCTTAATGAAACCTTGTCGCAATGACCTATAACTGTCCTAAAATAACCATTACCTGAACCAATAAACCTCACGGATAGTAAATGGCCTAAAATTATGAAATGCTTATGGAAATAAGTCTAGAATAATGTAACATGATTATTGGTAATTATATCCTTGAATATATTCCCTGATAATTTACTCGGTACAACCTATTTGTGGCCATACTAAACTAGGCTAAATTTTGACTGTGCAGTAAAAATTATAACTATTTATTTTTGAGTTTAATATATTATAAAAAGTTAATTAGTAAAGAAATAGACGTGGATTTTATTTAAATAGCCCACTAGATAAACACCCACTAGATGGGTTGACTGGTCAACTTAGGGGTTTTTGCAGCTGCTATCTTATTTGACTTTTAGATAGGGCCGATATAGCAGCCTAGGTCCATTTTAGACCACTGTACTAGTCGAATAGTCAGATTAGACTATGACATTCACTTGATGTATATTTTCTTACTGGTGCAACGATGTAGGTCCCGGAAGGCCACTGCACTAGTTAGATAAATAGACTAGTCTACTATATAAACCAGTTTGTGACATCTTAAATCTTTAAA
>CANXYI010107247.1:0-15881 GCA_948208565.1 Hura crepitans
ATTTAGCAAAAATCATATAAAATCACATGGACTTAGAAAAATCAAAATGAGGACATTAAATGACTCTTAGGCATGTAACAAATATGAGAAAAATGTCGAAACTCAAAAATTCTTACGCGAATGAAAAATGGTCACTATTCACCTTGAGTTTCTCTATGCAATTTCTCTCGAATCGCTTCACCAAATGGGGTGATTTTGGTGTCTATGGAAAGCTCTTGACATGAGCTTTCAATCTATCATAATTTTCAGAGGTGGCTGGTGTCAAATAAAGAAGAAAAAGAGAGGAAAGGGGGCTAGTATAGTGCTAGCCTTGAGGGGAAAATAAAAAGAGAAAAAGAAAAGGAAAGAAAGAAAGGAAAAGAATGAGAAAGAAAAAGAATTAATTGGGTATTTATAGTTTTTGAGTTATTTAATTTTTTTCCTTCCTTTTAGGTTTATTTTTGCCACTTTTGAGAATCTGAATTAAATAATTAATACCTTTAAAATTAGATAAACAAAGGTTCTATAGGTCACCCAAATCTTAGGTTCGAAAAATGAAGGGAACCAGGAAAATCAACCTAACTACTCAAACAAAAATTCAAAAGAATTACTTCCCAATATCTTTCTAATGCCAGTAGACTGATCAGAATATTTAAATATGAGGTTGTATAATTCTTGAATTATTTTGACCAACTTTTTATTTATTTTACGGTTTAGCTTTGCTTATGGCACTATTCACAAGACACTACCACAAAATCTTACTTATCATTTTTTGCCATCCAAACGACTTTAGATTGACTTCAAACTTTACCCAAATTTCTCTCATAATTAATACTTCTTGATGGACTACTCAGTATGACTCGGGTTTTGAGAAATACTATTCATCTCGAAAAGTACTATTCATGAGAGTCAGGATTTTTGGGTTATTACAACTATTGTTTGAGGTGATGGCGGGTGTAGCCATTACGGTTCTAAGGATGAACCCTTCATGCTCGGGTATTGGCATATCCACTTGGATTAATCACTGCTACACATTGGCTTTTATATGGCTATTCAGAAGTCCCACAGGGCTGATCCCTACTATACACTCATGTTGCACTAGAGACATTGACTTGGGGTATTGGGAGATCCCACGGGCCTAATCCCTACTATTCCACTTGCAAGTATTGGGAGGTCTATAATTTGATCCCTACTATCTGCTAGTCCTATATTGGGAGCTTCCAATGAACTGATCCCTGCTATCGAACTAGGTAGGTGCAGCTACCAAGGCCAAAATATGGGCCACTGCACAGCATAGTTCCCACTATTCGGTGTCTTAAATTGTAGTTTGTCTATCATAGGCCTAAATAACATTATACTCAATAAATATAACACTACTTAACTATTAATAAGGTAATTGAATCAATACATGGATTTGAATAATTGAGTTGACTAGATGGAACATGAACTAGTTACTTGCATGACAAGGCATGGTAAGACTTAGCATATAATTGACACATAACCTAATGAACTTATATGGAAATGGTTATAAAGTCTATTTATCTATGTATATAACCTCATATGTGTGTTTGCATTCATGACATGCATTTATTGTGTCATTTCCACCACTGAGTGTATACTCAGTGTGTTGGTGTTTCAATGTGTAGGTCATAAATGGGGTAGTTATTCAGCTTCATCAGTGTAGTGTTGTTGTTGCTGATTCCCTTTTGGTATATATTTTTGTACTCTGTTGGTTATATTTTAGAAAAGCACTGATTTATATTAGGGTTTAGAGGTAGTTAGTGGATGTATATTATGGAAGCTTATAAAATACCTTGTATGCTTTTGTGTAAACTTGAACTTATGATGCAATGATATGCCTATTTAATTATTGGATAATTATGGGTCTGAGACTTAGTAATTGTATGTGCTTGTGTTGATGACTGTATTCAAGGATAAGAAGGGTATAGGAGTTGAGGCTTGAGATTGGGATGTTATAGAAGTGCTTTTGTGCAGGTAAAATTTTTGATTTTTCACTTGGATAGTTGTTATGCTACCTAAAGTTCTAGAAAATGGATAATAGTTGTAAAATGGTGTTTTATCTGACTAAAATAGATAATAGTAGTAGGATGTATAGTAATAACCATTAGAAAGTCAAGATAGGTTAAAAATGTTCAATATGTCATAAATATTAAACGAATGAACCCTAGGGTAATTTAAGGATGGATGACTTACGGGAAGTAGCATGCCTTATTTATTTCCTTTGAGAATAGGTAGAGGGTGTTACATTTAGTGTTATTAGAGTAGGTTTAGGCATTCCTAGGCATACTATACATGAGTCTAAAGGTTTAGGATTTTGTATTTGGGTTAAAGCTATACTGAATGAAGCTGATAAGTTATTTTATGTATAGTGACATGTGATAAGTGAATGGACCCCACTAAAACGAGGCAAAGAGGTGGCTAGCCATACTCCCACCACCATCCATAGCCTATAGGTTAGTGTAGCCACACTAGAGCCAAGTGATGTTGCACGTTAGACACTACCACGCCATAACCTTAGGCTCAAGCCTCGCCAGCATTGTTGCAGTAGATTGTTGAGCTACTGAGGCACACTGCTGCTCCACCACCACTTTTACTAGCCCCAACAACATTGCAAAAGACTTATCTAGAGAGGGTGAAAAAGATAAGGGCAGTGGATTTTCTAGGTGCATGGGAGGACAATGCTGCAAGAGCTAAATATTAGTTGGAGGGGACCCTGAGGATTTTAGAGCAGTTAGAATGCATATAGGAAGAATGTCTAAAATGTACTACCTCTCTCCTTCAAGAGGAAGCTTTCCACTGGTAGGACATAATAAAGATGAGGAAAGTAGTAATAGAGCTTACTTGGGAGTATTTTCTGAAGGAGTTCTACAAGAAGTATATGCTAGAGTCTTATAAAGAGAAAAAGAGGCATTAATTCTTGAACTTGAAATAAGGGTGGAGGTTAGTATCTGAATACAAGAAAGACTTTGCTTCTTAAGTAGATATGCTGAGGAGTTCTTGCCTGATGAGGAAGAATGCTGTAAGAGGTTCGAAAGGGCTTTAATGTTGAGCTTCAGATGTAGATTGCCACCATAAAGATTACAGATTTTTTAGAGTTGGTAGCTGCAGCTTGTGACATAAAGGATATGATGTAGGAAAAGAGGGAGCTACTTTAGAGGAAGTGATAATTTGCTGCTGGTCAGACGAGTTAAGTTCTAGGAAGGGGCAAAAGATAGAGGGATTTCTACCATGGTCAGCAGTCTCAGAGATAGACAGAGTAGTAGTCTTAGAGGTAAGCCTTACCTTAGAGGTCAGGTCAGGCCATTCCTCTTAGGCCTTTATTATCACAGCAGGCCTTGAGTGCTCCAGTGTCTATAGCCAGAAGTGCACCACTAGCATTTAGGAGTTGCAAAAGGAGACACTGAAGACACTACTGGCAGTACATGAGAGGTGAATGCTTTGTATATGGAGCTAAAGACCACTTTTAGTGAAAGTGTCCTTAGCGAAAACTCGAGGCTGTATAGACCCAGGTATCAGCTACAGTAGTACCCAGCAGAGGATTGAGACAGATGAGGCAAGAATAGCTGAGTACCAGTCAAAAGACAAGGTCAGAGGCTAGAGCTCTAACACAATAGTATGATATACACCACACAAGCACGAGATAGGGGACTAGAACTAGAGTCTTTATATTTAGACATCTAAGTGAGCAACCCGATTGGGAAGAGTGCAATGATGAATACAGTTTATAGACACTGTCCTATGATAGTTCAAGATTAAATGTTTTCAGCAGATCAGATATAACTTCTCTTTCATGAATTTGATGTCATACTAGGTATGGACTAGCGGTCAGAATATAAAGTAGTGATTGACTATGAGAGAAAGAGGTTGAGTCTATAAACAATAGAAAGATAAGAGGTGACAATTATGGGAAAAAGAAACTCCTTATCCAATATCATCTCAGCCATTATAGCCAGGTGACTCATTCGAAAGGGATGTGAAGCATTCTTAGCTCATGTGGTAGATACTAGTACCACAACACCTATCCTTGATTAGATATCAAAGGTATCAAAATTCCCTAATGTATTCTCAAATGAACTATTAGGATTACTACTACATCGAGAATTAGATTTTGACATTAAGGTATATCCCAACACAAACCCAGTGTCTATTCCACCATATAGGATGGCACCAGTAGAGTTGAAAGAGTTAAAGGTGCAGTTGTAGGACTTATTGGATAAAGGCTTCATTAGGCCTAGTAGCTCACCTGAGGGAGCACTCGTATTGTTTGTGAGAAAGAAGGATGGGTCACTTCGATTGTGTATCGATTATAGACAATTGAATAAAGCAACAATCAAGAATAAATATCTATTGCCTAGAATTGGTGATCTCTTTGATCAATTGCAAGGTGCTAGTATTTTCTCCAAGATAAATTTGAGGTCAAGATATCACCAGTTGTAGATTAATGAGAATGACATTCCTAATATTGCCTTCTAAACTTGGTATGGGCATTATGAGTTCCTTATGATGCCATTTGGGCTCACAAATGCCTCATTAGCCTTTATGGACCTGATAAATCGGATCTTCAATTCTTAATTAGTGTGTTGTGGTGTTTATAGATGATATCTTGGTGTATTCTAGAACTCGGGAGGAACATGAGTAGCACCTCAAAATTGTATTATAGACTTTGAGGGAGAGACAACTATATGCCAAATTGAGCAAATGTGAGTTTTAGTTGGAAGAAGTAGCTTTTTTGGGTCATATTGCCTGAGCTGAGGGCATCAGAGTGGACCCGAGTAAAGTTAAAGCTGTACTAGAGTGGAATCCTCCTAGGAACATGATAGAGATTTGAAGTTTCCTATGTTTGGCAAGATATTATCGGAGGTTTGTAAAGGGCTTCTCAATAATTGCAACTTCACTGACATGATTGATAAGGAAAGATGTGAGGTTTGAATAGGATGATAAATGTCAAGCTAGTTTTGATAGAATGAAAAGAATGCTGATGGAGGCTTCTATTCTTACTCATTCTAAGCAAGGAAAAGAGTTTGTGATATATATTGATGCTTCACATAACAGACTTGGTTGTGTTTTGATGCAAGAAGGCAAGGTAATTGCATATGCTTCTAGGTAATTAAAGCCTCATAAGAATAATTACCCCACACATAATCTAGAATTGGTTGTTATTGTGTTTGCATTGAAAGTGTGGAGATATTAGTTGTTTGGAGAATGGTGCTACATTTATACAGATCATAAGACTTTGAAGTACTTGCTCACACATAGAGAATTAAATCTTAGGCAACGATGATGGATGGAGTTAATCAAAGATTATGATTGTTTGATTGATTACCATCTAGGAAAGGTAACTATGATTACAGATGCCTTAAGTAGGAAACTCATTACCACCTTGAAGCTTATGCATGCCAGAGTGGAGTACATAACCGAAAATGCAAATTTGGCTAAAATATAGATTAAACCTAAATTTAAGTAACATATAAAGGAGGCCCAGTTGAGAGATGAACATATGGTGCAAACCATGAGTAAAGCTAAAGAGGGGAAGACTACAAGGTTTGAATTAGGTGATGATGGAAGCTTGTACTATCAAAATAGGTTGTGTGTACCAAAATTGGATGGATTGGGAATGTAGATATTAAAGGAGGCTTATAAAGCTTCATACTGCATACACCTAGGAAGACAATGATGTATCTTGATTTGAAACCCCATTATTGGTGGCTAGGAATGAAGTGAGAGGTAGCTGAATATGTAAATTGGTGCTTGAATTACTAGCAAGTGAAAGCTAAACACTATGTTCCTTCTAGACTATTACACCTAATAGCAATCCTTGAATGGAAATGGGAGAAAATCACTATGAACTTTGTAATGGGGTTACCATTAACCAAAAATAAATGTGACACTGTATGGGTGATAGTGGACAGATTAATGAAGACAACTCACTTTATTCCAGTAAGGATGGATTATTCCTTAGAGAAGCTGGCTCGACTTTACATTGATGAAATTATATGGTTACATAAAGTACTAGTGGCCATCATTTCAAATCGAGACTTGAGGTTCACTTCTAGATTTTGGAAGAAGCTACAGGAAGCCTTGGGTACTTGACTGACATATAGCACAACATTCCACCCTTAAATGGATGGACAATCAAAATGAGTTGTATAAGTGTTAGAAGATATGCTACATAGCTATGTAATAGAGTTCAGAGGTAATTGGGATTAATATCTATCATTGGCTGAATTTTTTAACAACAATATCCATTAAGCTAGCTTAGGAATGGAACCTTATGAAGCATTATATGTTAGAAGGTGTAGAACTCCCCTTTGTTGGAGTAAAGTGGGGGAAGGTAGGATTATGGGATCTGACATGATCAGAGATATAGAAGAGAAGGTTAGGATTACAAGAGATAGATTGAAAGCTGCCTTGGACTGACAGAAATCATATGTAAATTTGAAACAAAGAGACATTAAGTATGATGTCGATGAACCGGTGTTCTTAAAAGTGTCACCGTGGAAGAAAATGCTCAGATTTGGTAAAAAGGGGAAACTCAGTCCTAAGTTTATTAGTCCTTACGAGATCATAGAACAGATGGGATCCTTAGCATATAAATTAGCATTGCCTTCTAAGTTGCAATAAATCCATGACGTATTCCATGTATTAATGTTAAGGCATTACAGATTAGATCCTTCACATGTGATAACTATAAAAGAGATACAAGTATAGCCAAAACTTAACATATGAAGAAGAACTAATGCAGATTCTAGCTAAAGATGTGAAGTAGCTAAGAAACAAGTCAATCCCTCTAGTGAAAGTACTATGGAGACACCACAATACCATAGAAGCCATATGGGAAAGTGAAGAGCAGATGAAGGCACAATACCCACATCTATTCACAATAGGTAATTTCGAGGATGAAATTTCTTAAGAGAGGAAGAATTGTAGTGCCCGTAAGTCTAAGTTTCATGAATAGTACCTCTATGGCATAAATAATGTTCCCTATGAGTCGAGGCACCTTAATAAGGCCAGAAAGGGCATAATGGTCATAAAACTTTGATGGGCTAGAAAATGGACAAAATGAAATAATTTAAAATTTAGCAGAATCAATATTCATTTTGAGTTAAGAACTAGTGAATAGTGACATAAAATGAGGTTGTGCCAAGATAGCCCTAGGATGTGCCCAAACTGATCAAAAAATACCATACCCTAAACCTCAAAAATTTCAAACTATACGATGGTGAAGGAATTTTAATTTTTTGAGACCATCTAATATTTACTTGGAATATTTTATTTTAACGATTGAATAGTGACTATAGCTGCTGATGGAATTTTGACTTGAAATTTTATGAGTCTCTTAATGGCACTAATCGAGGATTTTTAAAATTGAAATCACTATTTTTGGAGGTCTAAAGAAATTTCTATGAATTTTTGAAGTTTAAATGAAAATTAGGAGAATACGAATCGTTAAATCACTAAGTGGTGCAATTTCAGCCATCCACACCACTAATATAAAAAGCGGGTGCACATGTGGGAGTGCTACATGTGCCAAAACCACCTTCATTGTCCAAACACCCCTTTGGCCAATGCCATTTCTACCTTCTCTCTCTTCCTTTTTTTCTTCATTTCTCTCTCCTCCCACCACTAAATTCTATAATCTTTACATACTTCTTGAGCTCCATAGTCATTTGAAGCTTATCCAACTAACAAAAATAAAAAAAAAAGAAGTAAAAAAGTGAGATTTTGCTACTTAGTTTTGGGTGTAAGTGTTTTAATTCTAATTTTTATTTTTTATTTTAGGTAGCCTTAGTTATTCAAAGAAATCTTATTGTTTTAGATTTCAATTTAGAGTTGTATTTATGTTTAGGTCAAGGAGAAGATGTTAAAGGAGAACACCATTAAAGGCCTTCAAGTGGTGGAGAAAAGGGTGTTTTCACACCTTAGGTATGTAGACTTAACTTAATTGATGCATGCTATGTAGTTTTGCATGATTTTATTTGTGTGCATGTGTATAGAAATGGTTTAACTTAGGGTTAGGCATGGAATTAATGTAAATGGATGGTATGATTGTGTTAATGGCATGAAAATAACATTGTATACATAATTTAGGGGAAAGAAACTAAGTGTAGGTGTGTGTGCTATGTATGGCCAAAAAGTGTACATATATGGCAAGGTATGTGTGTTCATGTATATGACATGATATACATGGCATTAACTTGGAAATGAGATGTAAAATTTATGCTAAGAATGTGGATACAAATAATGAGATGCATGGAATGGTAGCTTAAGAAGTGATGACATAAAATGAGGGGTAATGGTGACATAGATAATGATATATGGAATGGTGATGATATATGTACCAATGTTGGCATGAGGATGATAAATAGATCGATGACGATTATGGGGAAATGGTTGCAGTAATGATGAATTTATGATTGATATGCTTAAAGATATAGAAAGCATAATTTTTGGAAAATGACCAAATGAATAGTAACATATGCGAAAATGACCAAATGAATAGTGATTTTGTGGTGAATGACCTGAAATGGGGAATTTTGTGTAATTGTGTGTAAAATGAATATAGATGTTGTTAGTGACATGAGATAAGGTAAAAAATGAATAATAACTACATGAGTGAATAATGAACAGTGTATTGGCCCATCAATTAGACACCTACTGGATGGGTTGACCGGTTAACTAAATAGTTAGCAGCTATTAGGCAAGTTGGTCCTATTGGTGCCACTATTGGTTGATGTGATGGCAAGTGCAACTACCAAGGTTTTGAGGTTAAACTCTACACACCTGGGTATTGGGAGGTCCACCTAGGCTGATCCCAGCTACCCATTAGATGCATGTGGATATTGGGAGGTCACACGAGGCTGATCCCTACTATCTACCCTTATTGTATAGGAGACATTGACTTAGGGTATTAAGAGGTCCCACAGGGTTGATCCCTGCTATCCCATTTGTAGATATTGGGAGGTCTATAAACTAATTCTTGCTATCTTCCAGTCCGATATTAAGAGGTCTATGGACTAATCCTTATTATCAGATGAGGCAGGTGCAACTACAGAAACCTAAAATGTGGGCTATTATGTAACACCCGTGCTCTAAGGCTCTGTGAATAATGCCACTGGATCTGAGAAGTGTGCTCAAGGTGCCGGGTCACCTGCACATAAATCGAGGTAGTGACATTAGTCATGAAACTTTGAGGGGCTCTAATTTGATGAAGATAGCAAAATTTAAAAATTTAACAGAACAAATAATTCATTTCAGACTGTAAGATACCCCTCGATGCAATAAAAATTTTACAGGCTAAGATTGACTGGGGTTGTGCTAGGATAAACCTGAAAATAATAGATCCTAAAGCTTAAAAATTCTATTGAGCCCACTGGTGAAAGAATTTTTGGATTCTAAGGTCATTTGCAAATTCTCATAATTTTTTAGGTTGGCATATAAATCAAAGCAATCTAAAAACTATCCTATTGATGGAATTTGGCAACAAACATTTACAAGAAGGTAGAGGGGATTAAAAGGTGAATTTTAAAATAAATAGTGTAATTTTTTGAGGTCTGTGTGAATTTCCAAAGTTTTCTAAAAAATCAAGCTATTTCGGGATGACTCAAGTGGCTGTGGGGCCCACCCCCACACTTGCTAGCTGGCCTAGGGCCTTTGACAAGTGTCCATGGGCTTTGATAAGTAGAAATTCCACTTAAAACAAAAGAGAGGAAATTCCTCCCTTGCTGTTTAGGCAATGATACCATAACAAAGAAGAATGGCCATATCTCCTTCATCTTTCACCCAAATTTTGTGATTCCAGTTGCTAAATTCAAGTTATCCTGTTTGTGAATTGTGGGAAAAAGAATCAGAGAAAAAAGAGCTCCTAGTTGGGAGAAAGAATTCTCTAAAGTTTTGTGGGTCAAGCAACCTAGAAATACTTGATGCCATCTTCTACTTCCTCTAGCCATATCTCCCTCTTCCTCTAGCTATATCTCCCTAATCCCTCCACCAAAATTCGTCATTCTTCTCCCTAAATTCTCTTTGGGATGTCATGGCCTTGAGGGAATTGGAATTTTTGGAAAAAGAGCTTCCAATAAGGAGATAAAAATCAGTAAAATTCTTGGGGTCAGAAGCAATCCAACAAGTAGCCAAGGTGAGTTTTCAAGCTTGTCCTTTGGATTTTATTAGTTTTTCTTGGCTGAAAGTGCTTCCTAGTGATGCCTAACATCTATAGGGACATGCATGGCTTTGGTTTAAGGTGAATTAGGGCAAGGAAGGGCTTGAAAAGCACGGGAGAAAGTCACTGTGGGGTTAAAATTGATGCTGGTAGCCTTGGAATGGTGGCAATTTGATCTTCAAGTGAAAGAGGTAAGTGAATTCCATCATTCACTTCATGCCCCTTAAATTCCAATAGTTGTTCCTTGAGTTTAAGAATATTTTAAGTGTTTAAATTGGCTTGCATAGGCTTTCCTTAGTGAAATTGTAGTCTATGACATATGGGTGTATGTATGGAATGGGTTTTTGATAACAAGAAATGAATTTTAGTCTCAAGGCTTAGTTTGGTTAAGAGGTGTGCATGAATTGAGGTATGTTAAAATGTGTTTTAGATACTTGAGATTTATGTTGATCATGGTGGCATTGGAAGGAAATGGTATTGTGTGTAAATACATGAAAGAATGCATGTTTAGTGTGCAATATAAGTGTGGCAGAGTGCTTGTATATGTGTGTGAAGGTGTGTAGCTTGCTTAATATGGTCTTTGGTAAGATTCAAGGCAGGAAATTGCATGTGCCTTAGACTTATAATGTATGAGTAATTGATTTGACATGAAATATGGTTGAATGATGCATGGTAATATGGGAGGTAATGGTGGTCGAGACATATAGTAGGCCTTTGATACTTTGAATGGCATAGGAAGGTATAAGTATGCATTTTTATGTGATTAAGTTATGGATAAAAGGATGAATGTGTGGTAAACATTAGAAAAATGTATGGATAAGGCTTGTGACTAGTGGTACCTGAAGGCTAGTAATTGGAAATGGCATGAAAAAGGGGATGGCATGTGTAGAATGTTATATGTATTAATACATGATTATGTGAATATGAATAGTAAATTATTGTGGCATGAAATCAAGTAAGATTTATACCTTAAAATGGCAATAAATATAGGCAAGAAATGGCATGTAAAATGGCTGGAAAAATGACCTTATGCTTGGTTAGAAATGATGCACGAAAAATGGCTTGAAACTTTGCCCATAAGGGCTATGAATTGTAAAAGAAAACCATGTTTATTTGTATGCTCTTGAGGGCTATTGTTTATGATTGTGTATGATTACATGAATGCCTAGATTATGGCCTAGGTTATGATTGCCTTTAGGCCTATGACTGTATGAAATAGCTGGTTAAAATAGAATTGAGAAATAAAGTGAAACGGACCTAAAAAGCTTAGTTAAAGCTTAGCCGTAATAACCTGTAACTCTCCAGTTGACCATTACCTGAACCAAAAATGTCACTAGACAAAAAGTGGTCATTTGCTAAAAAATAATTCTATGATAAATTATAACATATTAAACCTTGTATATTGGTAATAATAGAACTTAATATTAATTTGGAGTTTTTACCTAGTAGAGCCAAATTGTGGCTATCCTAGACTAGGCAAAAAATAAAATGTGTAGTAAAATTTATAATTGTCTATATTTGTAACTTAAATATTATAAGAACATTATTAGTCAATAAATGGACTTAAAATGAGTTACTTGGCCCACTAGTTAGACACCCATTAGATGAGTTAACTGGTTAACTTAGGGATTTAGCAGCTGCTAGTTATCTGATGTTCATGCAGTGGTGTTATTTATGGCCAGGGAGGCCTATGAGCTGATCTCTATTATGTCACATAATTGTTGATATTCTTTATGGTTAGGGGGGCCTACTGGCTAATCTCTATTATGTCACATTCCTAATGGTGATTATTGTGGTTGGGGAGGCCTCTAGGCTGATGTCCATTATATCACACAAATGTTGAGACTTTATTTGTGGTTGGGGAGGCCTACGAGCTAATCTCTATTATGTCACCCATATATTATTTAATTGTGTTTGGGGAGGCTATGGCTGATCTCCATTATAACACATATGTTGAAGTAGCAGTGTAGGTCTAGAATGGGGGCCACTGTACCAGTTTACTTTTCCTCTAGATCTAATGTCTGTTAAGAATGTCTCCTGAGTTGGACTAGTTAAAATAATTAAATAAGATTAATAAATTCATATGTGATAGTGAAGCTAGATATAGGGCCATTTTAGTAATTTTTCACTGATAATGAATAAATGCTTAAAATGATTAGTATATGCATGAAGTGACTAATAATGGCTAAAGACATAAATTATATGCCTTGTGGTGAATTAATTGGATAACTATGGGCAAAGATACCTTAAGGGTAAAATGGTAATTATGCATGTTAGTTTCTTTAATTGAACAGGGATATTTGTATAAGACTAGATTGAAAGTATAATATATGGATTAACCTTTGGACATGGTTTTAATAATTGAATTCACAACTCAGTATTTTTATACTCAGTGTACCTATTTCGGTGTGCAAGTACCTTGAAGAGGGATGTCACCTTATAAAGCATGCAACAGACTTTAGATGTCATTTTGAGAAGACTAATCATGTATAGATGTATGGTTTTGCACTCTATGTACTTACGTGGGGAATATAAGTGTGATGTATATAAGGGATATAGGGTAGTATTTGTTTGAATAAGTTGTTTTATAATAATCCCTGTGATGGTTTTCTAATTTACATGTGATCTATATGCATGCTTGTGAGCCTGAGGCTCTATATATTTTTATTGTGGCCTAAGGCTTGTGACTATTGTGTGTTAGGTGATGTTGATAAGATGATATTTAGGGGACTAAAAGGGTCCAGGAGAGGTGATTTATAATAATAAAGTGCTTATAGGTAGATATGAATTTTGGGATAATGACCAGGGCGGCCGTTGAGCTGTCGAATTTTTAGATTATACTATATGGTGTTAGATTCCTTCTATGATGGCTAAAACATGATAGTATGAACTTAAATGGATTATAGGATCTAACTTGAATAAATTGGGAATCAAACAGAGTTGTCTAGTATATTATAAGTAAGAGTTAAGCGAATGAACATCGGGGAAATTTTACGATCGGTGACCTGGCGAGAAGTGCACTAGTTATTGGGGTTTTTTTAGGAATCCAGTAGGGGGTGTCACATTTTGTGGTATCAAAGCATAGGCTAATGTTCTTAGGCTAAGTACATGAGTGCAAATGTCTAAGTTGCAAAATCCTCTGAACTATTACACTGCCTGAGGCTGAGAAGGAAAAGTCTTCTGTAATATAGGAGTAATTAGTTAATTTACCTGAAGGAGGGGCCAAGGAACCAATTGGTTTTGTAACCATAGTCATACAAGGAACAAGTTATGTATCAGCACCTAAACCCAGTAATATTGCTTAGCAGCTAGAGTCACAAGTGATTAATTGATAGGAGGTAGGAGTAACCTCTGTTCAGGTATACTAGAAGTAGTATATGGAAGGATCTTACCAGATTCCTAAAGTATGCAAAAGAGATTATTTTTCAATGATATAAATAGAGAATGTAAGAGATTCTTAACAAGACTAAATGAAGGGTCAAGGATACAGACAACTAACTCTTAGAAAGAGAGATTTTATAGTATTTATACTAGCTGCATGTGACATGAAAGAAATGGTAGTAGAAAGGAGAGAACTCTTTTAGGGAAAGAGGCAGTGCACTATGAGATAGTCTAGTGTAGGGGCAAAGGCAGACCCAGACCTAGAGGTCAGGGCAGGCTTTTACTGGTAGACCTTGATTGCGTTCCTAGGTCGATAGCACTCCTTGTATTGACCTTGATTTAATGCCCTCATGTATATGTACTACACAAGCATAGAATAGGCAGATAGATCCTGAGCATGTTATTGTAGACATTGGAATTAGCAACCCTATGGGGTAGTGTATGATTATGAATAGGGTGTATAGAAAATGCCTCTAGTGATTCAAGGGTATAGATTGTTGCTGATTTGATTGAATTGTATGCCAACAAATTGATGTAATCCTAAGATGGATTAGTTTACTAAGTATCAGACTATGATTGATTGTGAATATAAAAAGTTAACCCCTCAGACTATACAAGGTCTGATAGTGATAGTGGATGGTGAGAAGGACCTTTTGGACAATCCTATCCTAGTTATTAAAATATAATAACTCCTTTAGAAGGGGTGTAGCATATTTGTCCTATGGTAATGATCTGAATGATTTAATTCTGATATGGCATATATTTTAGTCAAAGCTAAGTTTTCTAATGTGTTCCTAATGAGCTATCAAGTTTATCACCTTAGAGAGAATTGGATTTGATATTGAGATATGTTCTGGTATTATTCCAGTACCTATTATTCATTACAGGATAGCATCTATTGAAATAAAAGAATTGAGAGTACAGCTACAAGAGATATGTGATAAAGGTTTCATTACACCCAGTTTAACCCTTTAGGAAGTGCTTATGTTGATTATTAAGAAGAAAGACAAGTTACTTAGGTTGTACATTGTTTTATAGGTAGCTAAATAGAGTGATTATAGAGAATAAGCATCCCCTATTTAGATGGATGATCTCCTTCATTATTTGAGAGGGGGGTTAGTCGATCTTCTAAAATTGATATGAGATTTGGATAATATTAGCTAAGAATTTAAGGGAAGCTGATGTTTCTAAAACTATTCCCAGAATCGGTGTGGGCATTCTGAGTTTAGTGGTGCCATTAGGGATGCACCAATGTCTCAATAATTTCATGGAACTCAATGAACTAAACTTTCCAATCTTATATAGATGAGTGGTGGTGTTTATAGATGGTAGTCTGAGGTACTCTATGGACCAAAAAGACTATGAATAGTGCCTAAAGGTTGTATTATAGACTTTGAAAGAGAGATAGTTGTGTGTCAAGCCAAATGTGAGCAATTAAGGAAGATGCTAACAAAGATTTCTATCCTAATATAATTTGAACAAGGTAAGGGCTCTATTGTGTACAATGATGTTTTACTAAATGGTATGGAATGTGTGTTGATATAAGATAAAAAGGTAGTAGCTTATGCTTCAAGATAGTTAAAGCCACTTGAGAAGAATTATCTTACCCCTAATTTGGGGCTAACTGCTATTGTGTTTATATTGAAAATATGAAGGCACTATCTGTGTGAAGAGCAGTGCTGCATATATACATAGATCATAAAAGCATGAAATATCTCCTTACTCAGAAAGAGTTAAACTTGAGATAAAAAAAAGTTGGCTAGAGTTGATCAAGAATTGTGGTGATCAGATTAACTACTAACCAAGGAAAGCCAATGTGATGGAAGATACAATGAATAGGAAATTTATGATAACCTTGAAAAGTATGAATGATAATTACAGTACACTTGATGTGCTGGCTGAGTTATAGATAAGGCTAGATGTTTGACATCAGGTGAAGGAAAAATAGATGAAATAAAATAGTTAGCTTAGATGGTAGACAAGACTTAAGAGGGGAAGGCTACAGAGTCTGAGTTAACAGGAAGTGAGTAGTTATATCATTAGAATAGGTTGTGTGTATCTTACACGAAGGACCTAGGGTTACAGATGCTTAAGGAGACACATGAGGCTCCTTATTTTATGCATCATGGGAGGAAAGTTTGAACTAGAAATTTTATTATTGATAGCCGAAGATGAAAAGAGATGTGGCAAAAGATGAAGCCAAGTGTTGATACAGCAACAAGTGGAAGCTGAGCATTAGGTTCCTTTCAGGTTGTTATATCCTATAATAGTGCTAGAGCGAAAAGCAAGAAAGTTTACCATAGATTCTATAATGAGTTTACTTTTAACCAGAGATACATGCAGT
>CANXYI010107266.1:0-10704 GCA_948208565.1 Hura crepitans
TTCTTAGTGTTCTCATAAATATAGGCAGTATAAAATAATAAATCATATACACTTAATTAATGTAATCTTAATAATTTATATACACTGCTAAAATTTTAAATAATGTGAATGATGAATATTAATGAAATAAAACATTAATATTATTTATCCTAATAAGTGGTTATAAATATGCTTATGAAAGGTATATATTGTTTGCCTTATGTATGATTCATAAATGGCATGTATATATATTGTAAAGTGTCTGAATATTACGATATTGTTAAGTATGTTAATTTTCTCTTAGTAAATGGCATATACACATATGACATGAATTGTGTATTATTTGTTATAATAGTGTCTAGTACTAATAAATGTATTCTTAGAATAAACGTGCGATAATTATTTCAATTACACACTAAGCAATTCACTTAGCACATCATTTTATTTGTAATGCGCAAGTAAGAAGGACACTTGAGCTGCACCTTAAGATATCTAGACAAGCAAGAGGAGACTTTGCTTTTTGGTATATTTTAATGATATACATAAATTATGTAATATATAGACTATAGGAAGGTGCACTCTTATGTTAGTTGTATATAGTTTTGGGCCTAAGCCATAGCGTGTAATATTTTGTAATTCTATAAATGGGTCTATAATTATAAACCTAAAAATGCTTTTAAGTTGATTTATGCATGACTGATATCTCTTCCTGAGGTTAAGACTGTGTGTTGTTGGGATGATGTTAGAATGATCAAAAGGACAGAGTTGTGGAAATGTATGAGAGAGATTATAGAAGTGTTTTTCTTGTCACATGTTATAGTTTAAAATTTTGGATAGTGCTTAGTATAGCCATTATGCTATCAAAATTTCAGCACGAGGATTCCTAAATTTGGACATGTAACTTGGCTTTGAAAAGAATGTTTGGAAAACAAAAAAAAATTATGTGTTCACATAATTGATGAAATATTTTAAATAATATTAAAGTATAAGTTGAGGTTGGATAACATGTTATGTAGTTGAGGTTGGATAACATGTTATGTAGCACACCTTAGTTGGGTATAGTACTAGGCCAGGTAAGGAGTGTCTCAGTGGATATGGGTATGTAGGTTTGAATTATAACTAAAAATATAGGCATTAGTATGTATGTTTAATGAATCAAGAATGGATATTAATGTAATTATGAAAGCCTATATGAGTCTTGTCATGCATGAAAGGGGTATGTGGTTTGAGTTTCAAATTATAGGAAGGGTGACTTGCAAATTTGTAGATTCCTCAGACCTAGCATACGAAAACTTTAAAGTAATCAAGGTAATTAAAATGAGCAGAGAATATATGCATTTACGTTAACATAATGAAGTATATTGTGTGATGTGGTTATATGTATATATGGGTGTTCATGTGAGAAGGGAAGAAATATCTAGCATTAGCATAATATTTTAACCATATATAGGTTAAACATGAGCTGGGCATGTGAAACCAATGTGAAATCTAAGTATCCCAAAGTATACCAGCAAACTCTTAAATGCATGAACGGTCCTCGTGTAAGGCTATTGATACAACTAGAGTCATACCTAAGGATTTTTTTTCTTACATGTACTTGGGGGTGCATCGATGATTATGCATGCTTGAGAACTACAACAAGCTATATGCAAATAATTTAATCTTTAGTCTATAAATTGTATTATTGGATGAGTTATACAACTTCTACATATGTAATGTAAATGATGATTTGATATATGTTGTGTGATATAAATTCATAGTCACTTTAGAAGGGGAAAATTTGAAAGAAATAAAGGGTTAACATAAGCCCTCCATAAAGTTAAGGTTGAGCAACACCGTGCTATCTATAATCAATAAGAGTTAAAATAGGAAGTGAGTTACTAGAAGCTTATATTATAATAGATCTAATAGAGCCTAGGTAGTATCTTACTAGAACTCGAGAAAGGATAGACTTAGCAAGCCCGGGTAAAGATTGCAGTATTGTATGGAATTAATTATGCCTCTATCAGTTATCAGCTTCACGTCATATATGCCTTTATCAGTTATCAACTTGGCATCATATATGCCTTTATTAGTTATCAGTTTGGCATTATATATGCTTTATCAGTTATTAGCTTGGCATTAGATATGCCTTCATTAGTTAACATCTTGGCATCAGATATACCTCTATCATTTATCAAATTTAGTGGTGACTTTAGCCACACTTCTAGTTTTCCCATTTATCCTTCCTCAGTAGGAGTTTTGTTTAAATATTATCTATGGCTCTCTTTTCAAATGATTAGAAATAAGTTTAAAAAGTAACTTACATGCTTGTATGATTACATGTTATAGTATGAGTATGAAATTTTTGAAATTGTGTGACCATACGCAAAACTTGTTAGCTCCAACCATCCCGAAGATCATGATGAGTACTCTTACATGTTTAAAAATAGATTTTAGCATTGTAAAGTAATAAGCTAGCCTACAATATAGATTTTATAGTTTAATGATGCTATGAAAATTAATAGCTATAACAAAATAATTAAATAAAGGTATAACCTAGCTAATGCGATAGAACCAGTAAGTCAAAGTTACAGTTGAGTATTATATTTATTTCACATGTGCATAAGTATGTTACTCGCTTATGATAAAGACTTCACGTAGAGTTTATGCCATGTTTGATCCTAAAAAATAACCCATTAATTACCCTAGGCATAGGGGAAATTATTTATATGTATGGATTGACGTTTTAGTGGCATATCATAAGATAAAATGGCTGAGATAATTCATAACCTATTGTGCAATTTGCTCAAGGAATGTGATATACTAGTATAGCTCCATAACAATTCTTAAGTCTCAAAATATAAAAATGTTAAAGGATGTGCATTCATTAGAAAAAAAGGTGGGAAAGTGAATATGTTACCCTTACTAGCCCATTATAACCTAGGGTAAGCATGCGAGAATAATTATAGTAGATTACAACCCTTTTTAAATTACTATGAATAGTAGTCAATAAGTTTAACATGCTAAAATGGGAGTAAACTTAAAGAGAACATCTTAATAAGTCCTTTCCCATAAAAATTCAAAGGCGGTGTATAGTGGGAAAAGACGGTTGATAGCAATCATAACCAGGCATATGCATTCCTCTATATATAAGATCTATATGGCATGTTAAGGATTACTTGAAATTAAACAAGAATAGAACTTTTATCTACATGTAACTAATGTATAATTATTAGAAGTGTGCTTGGCACATAATAATAGAAGTTAGAAAGTGTTCTAATAATGACACACCACCAAGATTACTGATAAAGGGTACTCATATTTAGTAAGTAGAGTTAGATAATGATTTCTTTATGCACCTAAGTACATATTCAAATTACACCCCAGATAACTTAAAAGTATAATTATGTTGATTTTTTTAGATAGAATATTAATGTAGTTTTTCTACTTGCCATGTAAGTTATGAAAGTTTGCTGAGGAGGGCATCTAGCTTGAGTGGTCTTGTCCAAATCCTAGTATGCCTCGCCACTATGGAAGACACCTAAAGTAGTAAATGCATAGTGTATAAAATACCTTTTGAATAAACATTTATATAAAAGACACAACTTTATGGTAGCTTAGTTGTAACTTGTATATGAGCAATATAATTAATAAGACTATTGTGGGTGAGAGTGACTAAGTTGAGGTGGTTGTATGTATGTAGTTATATATTGCCCAGTTGGGATAAGGTGTCCTTTAAACAACTCTCCCCTACTTGGGAAAGAGTTAGTTATGTTCTTGAGTTGTCACAAAGAGTGATGGACTCAGTGTTATCATGATTTGATATGTGCATCGCATACATGTTATTGATGTGATCATTAAAGGATCATTGGGATATTGTTATAAGATATAAAACTATCTTTTTATAGGTAAAAATAAAAAAAAATATGTAAGTCTCCAGAAAGTGGTTGTGCTACTAAATTTTTTTATCTTAGACTATCACTTTGTAAAATGGTTTAAATACAAAGGCTTAATTGGGAACTAAAACTAGACAAGTCTATCACGTAAGCCGATTAAACTGGTCATAACCTCTTGACGGAATAGATTTATATAGTGACACTTTCCTTTGGGTGTTTGGATGTTACCTAGGGATAGGGTGTTACAATTTTGGGCAAATTTTGGAATGAAAACAAAGTCATTAAGATGGCTAAAAATAAGAGTATAGATTTTACGACAATGTTATGTGAGTAGTAACCTAATTATAGCTGAGTCATAAAATATTTTGTTTCTACTCAAATTGACTCAAGATTAATACAACTTTATGGTCAAATATTCCAAATAGACCATTGACACTCGAATTGGAATTTTTGAACCTCGAGTAGTATTTTATACAAACCAAGTAAAGATAAAAGTATCGATTTTAATTAATTTTTCTTGGTTTTTTAGCATGGTTTTTTTAGGCTTTTGAATTATGTTTTAAGATGTTTTATGGGATTTTTTAGAAGTTCTAATTAAAGTCTAAAATAAGAAAAATAATTGTATTAAAGGAATAGAAATTGGTTGGCTTTATAAGTGCCAATGGATTAAAAAGGGAAGAAGATAGCTATTAGATTAGAAGACCCTATACAAAAAGGGGGTTAAAGTCCAATTATGGTTAAACTTGGAATAGTCTTTCTTTTTCCTTTCTCCCCCTTTAGTCGATGATTCCTTCTTACCTAAACCCATCCATTTTCATCCTTCTTCTCTCATTCTCATGCCTTAAATACACATCTAAATATTTTTTTCATCCTCCAAAGCCTTAATACACCACTAATTGCAAGAAAACAAGGTTTATGTAGTGGATTTTTTAAGATGGAAATGGTGATAAATAGTGACTTGATTTTGATGGAGTAAGTTTTTATGGATTATTCTATTTTTATAAGGTTCCTTTGGTGCCCAAGAACACATATATCAAGTTAGATTTAAGTTTCTATTCATGTATAATTTTATATAGATTTTTGAGTTTTTGCCTATAATATGTTTGTAGAGAAGGTTAAGCAAGGGAAAGACAAAGGTAAGGAGAAGATCTAAAGAAGCTTTTGTTATGTATTTAGACTTCATGGTATGTGTAATCTATCTAATGTATGATGTGTGCATGAAAACCTACTGTAAATGTGTATGTAAGTGTATGTAAATTATGGGTTTTGATGATTTTAGTTGTTTCATACATTGTAAATGTGTTATGATATTGTATGGATGTGTAATTAAGTGTCTATGTTGAGACATTAGTGATATAAAGTGTGAACCCTATGTTGGCTGAATGGTCCATGGAAGGGTGTTTGATGGGTTAAGTCTAATTAGGCTATGTATGTGTGTGTTTTAAGTTATGATGATGTTGATTAGAGTAATGAGGTTGTAATTATGCATGAGGTTGTGTTAGGCATGGAAATATGGTTAGGGTGAGCATGTTTTTTGTTTTGGCCGAATGCTTTTTTGATATGCCTAAATTATGTTACATGTGATCATAGATTTAATATTGGTAATGACAATGATAATCATGATGAATGAGTATGTAAATAGTGGTTATGAATGTGTTAAACATAAAGAATCAAAGATTATCAAATGATTTTAGTGATCGAACCATATGTGGCATGTTGCATAATGAAATGAGTTATAAATATGGCTTAAAGTATGCTTTAATAGTTGTGTGACTTCTAAAATATTATATGAGTAATGTATGTAAAGCTTGGTAAATGTTTAGGTTATGTGTTAATGTTGGTTAAATGGTTAAAAAGGGTAATATGATAGTTTTAACATTGTTTTGAATAATGATTTGTGTTTTATGGAATCAAGATTTTGTAAGTGATTAGCCATGTAAGTATTATATATAGGGATACAGTAGAATTTGTATCATGTGTGTAATGATGATTAAGTTATATGTAAAATAAATTGTTAGTGTTATACGTGGAATGAAGTGTGACCATAAGATAGTTGTTTGTGTTCTTAATATGATAATGTGAGCTAAAATGAGATAGACATAAGTATTATATCATGAGATAATTATTATGGCCGAATGGTATACTATAGAATATGTAAGTTTGGCTACATGTAATATATGTAAGGGTTAGGTTCTAGTAAAGCATATGGATATGAAAAGAGAAAGAATAACATAATAAATTATGATATGAGAATGCTCTTGATAAGCAAATATATATAAGAGATGGTAATGCTATCTATGATGAATAATATGGTACCGATATAATGGCATATGGACATATAAAGCCCAAATGATGTTAAATTGGGAACAATTAATCTAAGATTATTACCTTTTTCCTAAGATCATGTGTTGACCAAGTAATGAATAAAACTTACCTTAAATTACTTAAAATAGTGAAACATAAACAAATATAGTGATTGGCCCATACAATTAGAGAACCTATATTAGATAGGTTGATCAATCAACTAGGGATAGATTAACAGCTACTAGGGTACCTTATACCCCTAGGCTAGTGTAGCAACCATATAAGTCCAATTGGACCACTATATGTATATTTAGATAACATTACATGTTAGGCTGGTATAGTACCCAAACAAGCCCAAAAAGGCCATTGCACACCTTTAGGTTGGTACAAAAACTGAATAAGTCTAGAGAGCATACTATACATGCTTAGGCTAATGCAATAATAGTATAAGTTCAGAGGAGCCACTGCATATACCTAGGGTAGTGCAACAGCCGTAGAGGTCTTCAAGGGCCACTGTATACATATACATCCTTTGTGGCTAGGGAGTCCCTTTGTCTAATTTTAGGCAGTTATCTCTTAAAATATTTTGGTAATAAAGCTTAATAAAAATAAGATTAATGGTTTATGAACTTGGAAAATAATTGATGATATAATGAGGTTTATTATATTGATTGTAGAATATATACATATGATATTAATATGCTATGAATACCCTGGTTTATGTTGTCATATTTCTATATGATAATATTGAATATGAGATAGTGACTAAAAGGTAAGGTATTTACATGTACTTTGATGTTAATTATAATGGGAATGTTGAACCCATATGCACGTGTATCTTTTTTTATGATGATAATGATTATGCTTATGCTTATGCTAAAATGGATAAGAATGTATGAATACATGTGAAAGTATATTATATTGATTACACCACTAAGCATATCGCTTAGCACATCATTGTTTATGATACATAAGTTAAAGAACTGATTAGAGCTAAAGCCTTAATAATGGAAAAGCATATTAAGAGAAGATATCTTTTGGTATTTTGTCATTCTTATAGTTATTATGAGATATACATATTAAGGGCACTAATATGTGTATAAAGGGACCAGACCTAGACATGTTTTTTACATAGTTTTCTAGACTCTTTTAAACAAGTTTGTAAACATATATTAAGTTTAGATGAATGTTCTTAGTATTGTATGATATGTTTTCCTTGTGTTGAGTTGATGAGTTTTAATAATGTGGTTAGAGTGATTAGAAGGATAACAGAGTTGTGATAAAAGGTTTAGATCTTATAGAAGTTGTTTTTTTGCAAGTCACATTTCGAGATAGTGTCCCTAAATAGCTATTATACTGTAGGATTTTTTATAAAAGGACCCTAATAATATACCTACTAAAATGGTTTTTAATAATTCAAATTTTTAAGAGTTTTACAAAGTTTTAAATTGAGTTTCAAAATAAAGTTTTAAATTATAACAGTTTTCCATCAGTTTGGATATCAATTTGTGTGTCACTCCTTATTCAAGTCTAGCAAACAGATCGAGTAAAGGGTGTCACACTTGTTCCTTTTGATTAGGTTTACATTGAAAATGGTTTCCAAAACTTGCAATAGAAAATCTGAATAGAGTATAATAAAATTTCTTTCTACTATACATTTTTTGAAAAATGTGTGGCATCACTATCAACTTTTATAGCTGACAGTGTTAAGGGCAAAATAGTTATTTTGGCTACGAAAATTGCTATTTTAGGGCCAAAAAAATGGCTTCGGTGTGGTTGATGTCACAAGCTAGTCCGGGATGCCCCCAAGTAGCTCATCTAGTGATGTCATAAACTGGAACATCTCAGTATCTACCATTCTAAGCTTCTCATCAGGTGCTAATATAAGCTTGGACTCATAAAAAAAGGACAACTAGATAGGGCACTAGTGTCCGAACATATAATCCTTATTGTAAAGACTGTGTCCTTATCAATCAAGGACTATTATTTATTGGGTTAGTCCATGGCTATCTTTAGCACTTTGAGTCCTATTAGGTGTGCTGTGATGACCCCACTAATTGCAACCCCTTTATCGAGGCTCTGGTTGACTCGAGGGAGGTGCTCCAACATAACTGGGGCCAAGTTTAACTGGACCTCTCACTCCATGGTTCACAAGCCAAAGACCTCTATATAGTGCCAACACTACCAAGGTAGAAAAGTGTAGAGACTTAGGGTAGGTAGTAGTGTAGAGGAGCCTCTAATAGAGCCGCCTTAATGTGACTGACCTAGTAAGTGGTCTCAGGGCAACCGATCAACTCTTATAACTTTATAAGGCACTCTAGGAGGCTGAGGACCATATCGAGTGAAATGTGGAGAAGCTTTAAAAATTGCTAGATCGACAAGACATATCTAATCCCCTATACCCTAAATTAGATGGCCATGAGCTTTAAAAATGTAGCATGTTGATACTAGAATTGTAACATCCCCTAGGAGACACCATAGGTGATGCATGCACTTTTAGGTCACTAATACCATTCCTATCACTTCCATTACTTACATCTATGTGACTTGCTTTATTTCTAAATTCACTTTTCGTAGGTTTTATATCTTATAAAGGTATAGCCATACAAACATGCCAGTTTTAGATAATTACGAGTCATTTACCATAATCTTAGAAATTTTGACAACATAATAGTTGCTCGGGTCCTATCTTAAAATTTTAACAAGCTTGTTTAACACTTTAATAAACATTTCACAACACTTGGACCCATCTGGTCCCCCATTCTCAACCTAACATCAACTTAAGCACACATCAAACTCAGGCCTTATGCCACAGATAAAACATGCATATATAGAGTCTCAGGCTCACATCAACACACATCACAACTAATTATACATTCATAAGAAGAGCATATAGAAATACTTTATTTACATCAGCAAGTGATATTTACTTAAATACATTATATATCTATAGCTTACATACATGTTTCTACCTAATTCCCACCTAGGTACATGGATATCAAAACTATATAATAATTACTTCAAAATCCTTCACTTCTATCCTCTGAACCACTATCATCATGCTTTACGAGGTAGGCTCCCGCTGCAGCGTACCTACGCACCCAAATAGGTACGCTGAGTATATGAGATACTTAGTGGTGAACTTTAAGCATTTTAATTATGGCATTTTATCATTTACATACTTGTATAGTTTAAGAAATACTTTTACATCATTATATAATTTAGTTATTCACTAGGGTGCCAAATTACTAAAATGCCCCTAAGGTATTTATAAGGTCTGAAATATCATTTTTAACTCAAATAATTTTTTAAAGTAAGTATTATTACCTTTAACATATATACTTTACAAAAATCACTTTATTTGCAACATATGTGAAAAATTACTAAAATGCCTTTTTTATTGTATTTTACCGATTTCTAAGGAAAAATCATTCATATCTGCTTAAACTTTATCTTCCATAATTATTCTGCTTATAACTTGATTTAATTCACTAGACCGACTAGGAAGATGACACTTAAAGACACTAGATTTAAGGGGAAAAATAAACTAGTGCAGTAGTCCCCATTCTGGACCTACGCCACTACACCAGCATACATGCCATAATGGAGATCAACCGTAGCCTCTCCAAACACAAGTAAGTAGTAGCTATGGGACATAATGGAGATCAGCCTATAGGCCTGCCCAACCATAAATAATTATCATCAATAACTGGGTGACATAATAAAGATCAGTCTATAGACCTCTCCAGCCACCAATAAATACCATCAATGACTGGGTGACATAATGGAGATCAATTTGTAGACCTCTCCAACCACTAATAAAATGACTGTCTAAATATTAGACAACTAGCAGCTACTAAAACCCTAAGTTGATCGATTAACCCATGCAGTGAGTGTCTAACTAATGGGCCAAGTAGCTCAATTTAAGTTCATTTATTGACCAAAAAATATTCTTGTAATATTTAAATTTCAAAAATATACAGTTAAAAATTTTATCTCATACTTTATTTTTTGCTTCAAACTGGTACAGCCACATATTGGCTCTACTAGGTAAAATTCCATAATAAAATTTAAGTCTACTATGACCAAAATTCAAGGTGTCATATGTTATGATTTATCATGGCATTAATACTTAAAAAGTTAATATTTTCTATCCAGTGACATTTTTGGTTCAGGTAGAGGTCAACAGGATAGTTATAGATCATTTCGACCACTTTTGAAGTCAATTTTTAGGACTGTTTTAAGTCCAAATTTAACTCAGTTTTTAAAATCCTTTTAAGTACATTTCTGGGCATAAAGCTAACTATAACTGGGCCAATTTCTAGGCCAATTACTAGGCACAATAGACAAACATGCAAAACTCTCAAATCTAGCCACTTAAGGCATAAACAATAGTGCATTTACATTGCACACTTCAAGCCACTTTTTAATATGCTTAATTCTAGCCTTAGTTACATGTTTTAGTCCAATCCTTTTTAGCCATTTCAAAGACACATTTTTAAAGTGTATATTATTATATCAGTATGTCATATACTTTATTAAT
>CANXYI010107330.1:0-17340 GCA_948208565.1 Hura crepitans
GATTTTATTACTTTCAATTGAATTTTTATAACTTTTTATCTTTGAAAATTATTTTTAACATGTTTCCATTTATTTTTACTAAAATTTAAGTGGCTAAATGCTTATAAATATATATGTATAGATGATTAAAAATTTTAAATATGTAATCAAATAATTAAATTATACAAATTAAATCAAATTTACGATGTAATAGTTGAAAATTTTCAATGAAATAGGCAAATTTATTTGTAATGTTCATGATGTGATATATATAATTATACCATGATTTAAAATGTATGAATTATTACATGGCATGAAAATAAATAAGACATAATTATTAATAAAAATAATTAAGAAAATATTCATGAAAATCTTATAAATATAGGTTGTATAGTTAATGATCAAGGAAAGGAAAAAGGGAAAGACAAAGTGATGGATAAAAATTAGCTTATAAAGCTAATTTGGAAGAAAGTGGTAAATTGAGGTTTGTGTAATAATATTTGAAATAGCATTTGATTATTTGAATTATGTTATAAGATACTTAAATCGTTTTTCATGATTAATATTGATTATCATGGACAAGCTAAATGCAATAAGATTATATAATATGTTCTCATGATTTAAATTAATTGCATATTGTTATTTATCTAATGTTAAAAGGATGAAATTATTGCATAATTATTCAATGTTCATAATTGCCCGTAGTAACCCCAATAAAAATAAAGTTGGATAGGTTGGCATGCCAGTCAGGGTACAGCGATACCACGTCATTTCAAGCTGTAGCCACATTTATTGTTTAGGATACAACCTATTTACGTCATCTCAGGCCGTAGTCACATATATTATTCAGGCTGTAGCCATTTACCATACTTCAGGCTATAGCCCATTATTTTCTTAATTCCCAATATCCGACTTTGGATATTATTCCTTTGGTATTTACTTTGGATAAAAGTTACAAATATGAGAAAGAAAATGTTAATATTGTACTGAATAAATTTTATATTTTATTAATTGAGATTGATAATAAAATATGTTATTAGAAATGCATTTTAAATCTGCATGAATTGTAAAATTATATATATGTGATGTGTATTTATGATGGAATAAAGGAATGGTAGACAAATAAATAAAGTTCATGTATGTGAATGACATATTATAAATTAGTTTGTACATACGTATTAGTGTCATAGGAGTATTTTATAATGAAATTGGTAGTGATGTTAATTATTTCATGAAACAAGATCTTTAGATGTTGGTTTTGTACATATGTAGATTATGTAAGTTTATTTCAAAGTTATTGCATCACTAAGGCGTTCATCGACTTAGCGCGTTAGTTTTATTTTTTCCACTTGTAGTTAGGTTTAAGTCATCAATTTTGGATCTACTGTCAATTAGACAACTTGCATAAATAACATTTAAAGGTATAGAAGTAAAGATTGAAAATTAGTGTTTGTATTTTATAAAGAACTTGGTATATCATATATGAATGAATAGTTTTTGTGTTACAAGGTTTAAAAATGTATTATGCTATATGTGTTCATTCAAGTAATATTATGATAGATGATGCGTATATTGGAAAACTGAAAATGGACGTGAAGTATAAGGGGTTAAGGTTGGTTGTGTGGAAAGTGTTTAATCTGTTGTATACAGGTGGAAATATTGGATTTTTAGGGAAAAATTTGCTATTTGGGGAAGATATGTCTAGTATTATAAGTGGATTATGATATATGATAAAGAGTATTAGGGTGTTAAACAACCATATACATTAAATTAAAAAAAGCAAAAAAAAAATCACATATGAACTAACCTTTTATCTATCAGACATAAAAGAAATATCATGACTATTTCTGATTTCTAAATCTTCACTCGAATTATGGAGAAACCAACTTTATGTCTTGGTGCTTTTTTGGCAACAATCACATAAGCAATAAGGAATATGCAGTTATTAGGATCTATCTCAATAGTTGTGAATAGATTGCTCCCATATGTCCCTTTAAACCAACACCCATCCAAGCTTATCAATGGCGTACACCCTAATTTGAAAGCTTGTTTTAAATGTCTAAGATAGACATAGAAACTTAGGAATCTTCCCTCATCTCTCCTATATGTACAGAAGTTCTAGGATTTGAATTTATAAATTCTTGCCTATATGACAATAACTTAGATTATTGCATTCTTTCGTCACCATGTACCCACTGAATTGCTATGTTTCTTACCCTTCATGCTTTCATTTTGTGAATTGTATACCCAAGATCATCCCTCACGATTTTTATTATCCTATCCAAGCTCCAAATTAGATTTGCCCTAAATCTTGTAAAATACTTTCTTGTTATCCATTATAAAGTTAAATAAAAGTTGAAAAATAAATAAAAGTTGAAAAAACCTTGGGACATGTATGATTGAAGTTGGAGGTCTTAATTTATATGGTTGGATCATCTTTTCAAAATCTTATAGCATACATTCTAAAAGGACAATCCTTGTGTTTGCATACATAAATAACCCTCTTTTTGTCATTTGTTAGGAAATGTAGTTGAAACCTATTCCTTATACCCTAATTTTTACAAGCCATCTTGAATTGTGCCAAGCTTCTAAATTTCATTCCATAAAGCAATATCGAATTGCTCATGTTTATCTTTTTTAAATTCAGGGTATCTAACCTTTTCACCTCTTTCACCATTAAAGTCCCCAAGAATCAAGCTCATTAGAATCTACATATTTTGATTTTGCATCAGAATTAACCTTCTTGATGATAACTTAGCTAATCTTACCTCCATTTGACTTTCCATTCTTCGATCTACTTTTTTTCCCTTTTATTGTTTGCTAAAAAATAACCTTTGATAATTATCACTTCCATCAAGGATATTATAGTCAAGATCTTTGAAAACTTCATCCTCCTCATTTACGTTAGTTGCTACCTCACTAATATTTACAACATTTTTTTACCGATATTTTCTGCCTCACTAGCATTAGCATTTTCTTCCCCAATATTTTGTGCACTAATATTTTCTTCCTCACTAGTATTTGTAGCATGAATATTTTCCATAACAATCCCTTGATTTAACTCTTCATCCTGACTCTCAACTTCATATTTAGCCCTAATGTCATTTGTCAACATATTTAAATACATATTGATATCAATGGTTTGAGGTAACCTTTCCTCAACCTCTGGTGATATCTTATATGGAAATTTAAGATAATCTAGTGATTGATTGTCAATGCACTTATTCAATTGTATGAAGTACTAATACTTTGCATCTTTGCTAGTATATGAGGCATAAAGAAAACATCTCTATATGGCCCTTTATTCTTCTTCACTTTATTTATCTCCTTAAATCTATGATACTTAACATATACCTTTATCTCTTTAGACTTATCAACATGCAAACACATTTTAAACACCATACAATCTATGTCTAAAGGCTTTAATCCTTCATTCAAATCATGCCTAGGTACCTTATAAACGTATTTGACCACTTTTTCCCCACTTACTCTATACAACCACTTATCAAGCATATCCAAAGTCATGCAATTTATATGACACCAATCAAAATATAAAACCTAACCCCATAATAACCATAAATATTCAGGCATCCATTATAGTGAAATTTCACAAGAAGTAGTCACACAAAGAGTTTACAAAACCAAAATGAAAATAATTTTATCAAATGATTGTTACTGATATTCCAACGTAAAAATGCAAACTTATTAATTAAACAAAAGAAATACAATAAAGTAATAATTATGTCAAGCTTGTTGCAAAAATGTAACACATCTTGTGGTTGTCATTAAGCTATAATAATCATCAATAATATCTCATATGTTCTTATTCTAAACAAAATAAAGACAAAAATAATTTACAAATTTGTGCACTTTAATTAATTTGGCTAAAGGTTCTATCAACTGTTTGTGAAACACTATAACACTAAAATCTAAAATCTATCAATTATTTGCCAAACCATATAACTAGTAAAATTTTTGTTTAAGTACCAAAACACATATACAATATCAAGAGCAACCAAACAAACTAAGTAAATTACTAAAATGCCTTAAGGTTTCTACTATAATTTCAGCCTCAAACTGTACCAATTAGATATGAATAGTTAGTTGCTTACTATAAGGTGGAACACATTCTCCAAAACAAAAGACAAAGTGGACAATGATTCCTTCTATTATCAATGAAAAACACTGACTTTTCTCTTTTTTTTTTCTCTCTTTCAATCTTTCTTTAATATTCCTCAACAACCATACACATAAGCCATTTACTTTCAAAAACAATGAAATTTCTAGAGCCAAATTTATGTGTTTAACTCCCCTTTACAAATACTTGCAATCTACTATTTAGGAATTCACTTTTTGGGTTGCAGAGAGAAGGTCGACATTAGAGATAGGGTGGAGAATTTATGAGAGAGATGGAGATAGATATTTTCAATCAAATTTCAAATCAGAGATAAATAAGGATACAACTATCTCCCACTTACTTTCGTCTTTATGTCCATGTGTAATCTATGCATAGCTCTATAACGTGTCATCTTTTACTTACATGGCATCAATTATGTGGCTGTTGACATGGCATGATGAAGTGTTATGCATCTTACATGGCGACAACTGGTTGGTCTAAGCGTGGTCAAAGGGCCACATCATAATTCTGGACCAAAAGTCGCCTATTTTCACTATTAGTGAAAATTACTGTAAAGGCGAATGATTTTTGTGCAATGAAAGTTCCTTTTGTAACTAGTTTGTTACGAGTTACATACTTTTGTGACCATTCATGGAATTTATCCAAAAAAAAAGCTATAATTGATGGGGCTTTTGCATTTTTTTTTTAAAAAAAACTCCACATAAAATTTTATTTTCATTCTCCTAAAATACTTGCATTTTATATATTTATCAAATTAATTACATATGTTGTCACTAAACTTTACCTAATATAATTAGTTAGATAATAAAATAATTTATTTTAGGTGTGCAATGCTTCATACTTAAGTGGAACAAAAAAATTAATTTTATTTATCCACTTAGCGTCCAATTAAAGACATCATCGAATTTCTATAGTGTTATTACACTAAAATTTATTTTAAAAATGATCGGTTAGAGATTTAATAAAAAATTACATTATTAAAAAAAAAGTCATATATTAAAGTTATATTTGTAATTGTACATATTAGCTTTCCTTTTTTTTTTTTCTCCCTTACTTTTCAGTGGTTGTTTTTGAGTTCAAAACTTGATATTTCTAATGATTTTCTTAAAAAAAAAAAAAAAAAAGAATGATATTTCAAATGAATCTTATAACTATGAGAAATGACTTTTTTTTTGGGAAGAATTATGAGAAAATTTGACCTTATGTGTTTTCTTTCATCTGTTTAATTTTGTACAGATATATGCACCCTGCTGTATTTTTAGTGTTTTTTGTTTCAATCTATGAATATATGACTCAATCCAATCTATTACGATATCCATTTGACTCAATTCATTTTATCATTTATTCGACCTATTTTGTCTTATAATTTTATAACTATTATATAATACAAGCAATGAAAGTAATTATTCTATTTGTTATATATGAATTTTTATTTTTAATGAAAAATTAAAAAATAAAAAATAATTTCATATCATGACTTGATTTGTTTGTAATCCAATCCATCCCATTTAAGTCGCAATAAAAAAAATCTTTGGCTTAATCCATTTATGACTTAAGACACAATTCATTTCAATCGGTCCAAGCCATTTACCGCGCCTCCATATTCTCGATTAGATCCCACGAATAATATATAGACTAGGTTTGACCAGCAAATTAGAAATTGAGTTTAATGCTATCAATCAAATTTTAGGAATTGAATCAAAATTTGAAAATCATATCAATTTGAATTATATGATTCGATTATAAATTCTATATTAGAGATTAAGTTTAATTATTCGAATTAATATTTATTAAAAAATATTATCTAATTAATTTATTAATTATAATTAAAATTTAAAATTTCAAACTAAAATTGAAGAATCAAATTTAATTCAATATTATATAGGACATATTAAGTTATATAATTCATATCAAATTTAATTTAGAAGATAATTAAATTTTGAAACATATAGTACAATTAAAATATTAATTAATCAGTAATAAAATTACAATCTATTTATTATATATTAGTAAAGCATAAATTCACGATAATTAGTACATTTCTACTTAGTTTGAATCTTCTATGAAGTGAATTTCTAAGGTTTTTTTTTTAAATGTAACAAATACATATTTAATTTATTATATATCTACATAAAAATCAACATCAAATGCACACACATCCCACAAATAACAAGTATCTTATGTTATTATTAATTTTCATACCTGCGTATCGTACGAATACTAATACTAGTTTTACTTATATAACATTTTATTAGTTTATTTTTTTTTATTAGAGGAAGAAAGGAATGGATGCTTGAATTCAAGACTTTGTAATATATAAGACCAATATTTACCATTGAAACATGTTATTAATTTACTTGGTTATTATAAATTAGGCCTAGGCAATTATTATATAACTAATATATTTAAGATTTGACTCTTGGAGATTGACAGTGGAAATAAGACTGTTTATGTTCCTTGAGAAACGGGCGGTAATGTTAACCACTGATGTTTGAATCAGTTAAAATTTATTGAAATTGGAAATGGAAATGTAGAAAAGAATGATATGAGATTTTTAATGAAAAAGTAGTTCAAATAATGTTAATATTTATTTTTTGAAAAATAACCAACTTGTGGGTAAGTACAGATGAAAAGACTTACTCTTCCCCGACAACAACCAGCAGATACTTTCGACCAATCTCTTTCAGCTCTTTGTGTCCATGTTATTAGTATTGTTGGAATCCACCTGCATTCCCGACTTACAGATACTTCGGTAGAAAATCGTATAAAGGCTTTAGGTGAGAAAAGTTCGATGTGAGTTATGTTGAGCGATAGCTGTCATCGGCCAGGCGCTCTCCAGAGTTAATTGTAACACTTAACGAATTGACTGTTAAAAACAATATATAATATAAAAATATTTTTCCCTTTGAACTACAATGGTTGGAAAAATATGAAAATTCGGTCTAAAATTTTTAACATGGCACCCTACTTAAATGTGAAAAATCTTAATAAAATAAATTTAAGTGAACATTTAAAGTTATTTACTTGAAAATCTCATGCTAAATTGACAATGTAATACACATGAGATTTTTGACGGACTTCTATTTCGTTAATAATTGATATAAAAATCAATTTAGGAATGAGCATGATGATATTGGAGGATCTCAAATCAGTATCAATAAGGAGCGAGTAAACCTAATTGAGTAAGCATGTGCCATTAAAAAGTTCTTGAAACTTGATAGTCTGTCACATGGTATTAAGTTCGAAAAGAAAATTATTGAGTGTATGAAATTCCATATTAGATAATTAGGAGAAATATAAATTAAATATAAATAAAATAAACTCTTCAATTGGGATGAAATATTTTAGAAAAATCATGAGAGCTTGAACCTAAAACAGAAAGTATTATACAGGGACTACTAAGCTAGTATTATGTTAACACACATATCATATGCATATTTATACTACATAACATATTTTCTAATAATGTCGAGTGTTATATAAAAAATTAAGTATTAAATCTTTTTTAAATATGATGATTGAGATGAAAAAAAATTAAAAGAATCAATTATAATTATGTTATAAAAAAAATTTAATGATCGACACATGATATCAAAAAAAATCAATAACCATAAGCGCAATTAACTCCTTTCTACATAAAAAGCTTTATATTCTTTTCGATTTAATGAGAATTATTTCTTCTTTCATTAAATTCTCTATCTCTAGATTAACATGAATAAAAAAATATGACAAAAAAATTAAGAGTAAGGTAATTTTTTAGTTTTAAAGTTTTTAAATTGATTATAACTTATGTTTAAATTTTTTTTGTTGTCTTATACTAGTAATAAAAGTGCATGTGCAATATACGTATTTAATATTTTTAATTAAATTTATTATACATCTTATCTAATTTTATTTTTAATATATTTAATAGTATGAAAAATAATTATCTATTTGGAAAAAATATTTTTTGGCATATAAATTTTAACATTCAGTATTATTTATTTTCATACCTTATTTATCCATTTATATACGGAATTGTCAATTTAAATAGGAATGTAAATATTATATTTAATAAATTTAATAATTTAAAATAAATTAATATATAAGAATTTAAATATTCTATTAAAAATCTAATAAACTAAATAGAAAATGTTCTATTTAGTAAAATTCTTATTTAAAATTTTAAATTTTTATGCGATGATAAGTATTTCAATTTAATAAATAATTTTTTTAAAAGTAAATATAATAATAAATATATTTAAGTTCAAAAAGTTCGCTCATAAACTGTATTTATAGATTAACTCACTTAAAATAATGAGAAAATACTTTTTTCAAAACAGAAATCAAATTGAGGGAAAATTTACTCTATTTTATACGTATAAAAATGCTCTACTTTTAAAATATAGATTAAAAATTATTTCATTTCATGAATTAAAAAGAAAAATTGACAGAAAAGAGCATAACATGTTTATTTAAAAAAAAAAATTAGAGATAAAAAATTATCTTATGAGAAAAAGGCTAAGTGCAAGAAAACTACTCTGTATGACAGAATAAAATATTCACACTAACAAAATATATAAAATTAAAGTAGTTTGGTATTAACTATTGAGTTACATTTATAGATGAATGAAAGCAAAAATTTATTAATTAGAATCAAAAGAATACATCAAAGTAAGGTATAATACTCAAATTTTAAAATTCAATTACATCCAATCTCACAAAATAATAAACTGCATATTGTGAGTCTAAAACTAAAAAACAGAAACTTAATTAGTGTTTTCTATATATTTGAGCTAATACAAAATGTCTCTCTTGATTTTGCTCTCGTATTTGCTCACCGGAAGAAACATTGTTAATAGCTTTGTATAGAGCCCATATTTCTTGATAAGAATTGTAGAGAACTAAAATTCTTAAGTCTTTATATACTATTTGTAAAAGTACAACATGTAGACAAAAATTTTTGAATTAAAATATCTTTATCATTGTATTTAATTCTCTTTAAAAAGATTTATTTAAAATGAGAATTTTACTAAATTAAAATATAAATTATTAAATAAGATAAGAGACTAAGTAAGGATTTTACTAAATTGAAAGATATATTACAAAATCAAATATATTTTTAAATAGTATATTTTGTAATATCTTTACAGAATAAAATATATTCCAATTTAGATTATTAAATTTTTTAATATAATATTTAAATTCTTGTATATTTACCTAATATTAATTTATTAAATATAGTATTTAAATCTTAATTTAAATTGACAATTTTGTATATAATTGAACAAATAAAATATAAAGAATATAAGTAATACCGGAAATTGAAATTTTTTAGACAAGAGTAATGGACATGCACTTTAATATGATATCAGGAAAACAGGAATCTAAAGATGATATCGCTTTATATGGTAATTACATTAATTACTTGAACTAATCTATAACTAGTCCAATGTAATTGAGAATTATAAAATGTATTTTGCTTTAGAAAGAAAAAACAGAGAGAGGAGGAAATGGTGAGGAGGAGAAGTGATTTAGTACGTCCTAATGTAATGTATCGGATGTAAGCTATTAAATAGAAAACGAATATTAATATATCTTAGCGTAAATTACACTATTTATCCTTTTTTTATTTTTAATTTAAAAAAATATAGCATAAAAATTTAAAATTTTTAAATATGCTCTTTAGTATTTTATATTTTAAAAGTGTTTCAAAATTATTCATTTGTTATTATTAACCTAAATACAATTTTTTTCAAAGAAATTTTTGTTTTTTTTTACATATTTCTTCTCTACAAAATCAATTCGTTAAAATTGCCATTGATTGTTAGGATTTCAAGTTTAGAGTTTTAGAATTTTAAAGTTTAGGATTTAGAATTTTAGAATTATGACTTTAAAATTTTAGAGTTTAGATTTAAGGTTTAAAATTTTAGATTTTTTGGTTTTAGAATTTTAGGGTTTAGGATTTTAGGTTTAGAGTTTAGGATTTTAGGTTTAGGGTTTGGTTTAGGATTTTAGGATTTAGAATTTTTGGTTTTGGGTTTAGAATTTTTGGATTTAAGGATTAGGGTTAAAGTTTAGGATTTTAGATTTAGGATTTAGGATTTTAAGGTTTTAAAATTTTAATTTTAGGGTAGGTTTTTAGAGTTTAAAATAGTAAAAAAAATGTCTACATTAAAATTGGAGTAATTTTAAAATTGAAAACTGAAAAAAAAATAATTTTAAAAAAATTACATAAAGTATTTTTTTATCATTTATCGCCCCTTTAAAAACTGACTAAAAAATTAAATATATTCCTTTTTTCTAAGTTTTTACTCTTTACAATATTATATTTTACGAAAGATTAAAATTTTGCATTTTTAGTGTCAAATTTTGAATCAACCTTTATTTAATTTATTTTATAAATTTTTAAATAGATTTTTTTATGGTTATTAGTTACTAATATATACTTTTGTAAAATGTGATTAATTAATATTAATATGTTTTGTGTAATTAATTTATTAAAAATAATAATATAATTATAAATTTAAAAAATATTAATGTCTTTTATTGATATATTTTTAACTACTTAAAAAAATTACAATGAAAAAATTAGTATTTTTATACAACATTTTTTATAAATAATTTAATAATTTTATTCGACTATTTATTCTTGATATTTGACAAGTACTTTATTCTCTTTTTTAAAATGCTTTTTAATATTAATTTCAATGCATACTTTATTTTCTAATCAACAAAATATATAATTTTACTTGCATGTATAATAAATTTAGAATTTGCATGAATATATATTTTAATTTTTGACCTAAATTCTCTTAAAATACTAATTAATTTTAATATATATATATATATATATATATATATATATATATATATATATTATTTTTTTACCAAAATTCAACGTTTGAATTTCTTCTTCAAAACAATTAAACTATAAATGATTTTTTTGAGTTTTAATTTTTTTTTACATATTTGATAAGAAAATATTATTATAGAATAATCAGCTAATAATAATGATACAATTAATAATATCAAACTTGTTGTGGAAATATGCAAATGCTTAATATTCTTCCAATAAAATATTTGTTGCCAAAAAAATGCATTAACTGCTAAATAACTTTAACTTTCACTATTTTAATATTGATTTAATTGTTTATTTAACGAAAAAATTTATAAATTTTTATATTTTTATTAAAATAAAAGCTAAAGTTAATATTAAAATTTTACTAAAATGACAATGAATTTTCAAAATAATAATACCTTTTAATTAAAGAAACTAAATATATTCAGACAAATTGATGTAATTCAATAAAAAATAAATTGATAAAATAGTATTTATATAGAAATTTTTTTAATTTAAAATAGAAATATAAATATAAATATTATATTAATAAATGTAATAATCTAAATAAGCATATAATCTATTTAATAAAATATGCTATTAACTATACTATTTAGTAATATATATTTAATTTGAAAAAAAACTAGATGTGAATAGCAATAAGTATTAATGATTTGAATAAAAAATTTCAACGACAATTAAATATAATTATAGAAATATTTTAATTAAAAAAATTAACGCAATGTCGTATGTTTATAAGTAATATAATAGTGTTCCAAAAGTAAATACATTGTCTAATGGGGAAGTGGAGGTTTAATTATATAGGTGGCCACTATACTTTAAATTTAATAACAAAAAATCATAATAAATCGATTTATAATACAAAATTACATAATATTTATTTCAATTGTAATAGAAGTTAATTTGATGGAATTGTATTTTTTGAGATTAGATTACATACATATTTTTTAACGAACTTTTACTTTTCTTATTTTACCGTCATTATCATTAATTTCCTCGTCTTCTACCTTATTTTTCAACTAAATTGATTTTCTTCTTTTCCCTTTATTTTGAAAGCATCTCTTTGTAGTTACCATTCAAAGATTCACACAATTATTCAAAATTGCACTGTTGATTTCGGAAGTCGAAAATATCATATAAGGTTAGTGAAGGATTGCAGTTTAAAATATTTTCAGTAAATAAATTTTTCTTTCTGTTCTATAAATTTTTTTATGTCGCCCAATGCAACCCAGACTTTCCCATTCTTAATGCTTCCTTGTCCAAAATAACATATAATTTCATTTTTTCAGCAACGTATTTCCAGATCCATTATCGAATATGATAAAGAAAATACGATTACCAGCCTCAGCACTACCACCGTAGACCCATTTGAGCAGCCAATCTCCTCCATTTCTGCATCAATATTCAATGCTTTGTTTTGGGTCTTCGCATATCATCCAACTGCTCAAAATTCGCTTATGGTTCTCAGATGCTCAAACTTGCCGACTTTAGCCTGATTGAGATGCGGTCCTAATTTTCGTTGAAAGAGGCGGCAATATCTTTTGAGGATTGTGAGATACAGATGCAAGGCGATCTAATTAAATTTTTGATTTTTTTATTATTAAAATTTTAATTATTATATTAAAATTTAAATTATTAATGCCAGTCAATTTATAGTTATTGGTCAGATGGTGATTGATTAAGTTCATAGTTCTTCTTTTCTTCTTCTTGGTACGTGGGATTTTTTATTCCTCAGAATTGCAGTGCCAAAGGGACCCCTACTGTCACTCATTTCCTCGTCTTTTTCAATTTTCCATCACCCCTTCCCTTTGCTTTTAGGGTATTCACATGTGTCACTCTCACAACAACCAGACGTCTGGTTCACTATCTTGGCCCACTTTTACTATTTGTTCAGGATGACAATAGTTTCAAACCTATGCAATTTTATTAATATATATATTTATTAATGATAAAAAAATATATTAATAATTTAATAGATAACAATTTTTATTTTTTTATTGAGTGAACACATCAAATAGAAATATGTTGAAATTTAAAAATTAATAAACTATAATATTGAAAAATAAAATTATATTTTAAAATAAAAAAGAAAAGAAAAAGAAACTATTATTTTAAGACGGATATCATGCAAAAACTATCATATCTTAAATGGTTATCTTTCTTTTTGCCTTTGGTACAATAACTTTCAGTATTTCTTGAAGTATAAAAGGGGATGAGAACTACAAATAATTAACTTAATTAATTATTACGTTTACAATAGGTCAATTTTTTTAAACAATATTTCAATAGTCTACATAATATGTTATTTTCTCGAGTATTCATTCGATATACTGTACGTTATAATATTTATTTTTAGATTTGCATTTTGTAAAATTTAACTGTTTTTAAATTTTAAAGAGTGCATATTTATATTTTGTAAGATCAATATATGCTAATTTTATTCGATATACTCCACGGCTATTATTATTATTATTATATATATAAAGGTAATCATTCAATATGAATAAAAATGGGCCATGATTGAATATATGTGCGCACAATTAACACACACGTATAGAAGCATCACTCGATAAAAATAACTATATACATTCCAAATAAATAAATGAAAACGCTCAAATTAAAAACTTTTTTTTAAAAAAAAAATTGAATGCCCTTGTAAATTCTAAAAAAAAATTGTCTCAAAAAAGAACATGAAAACAGCATTTTTTATGATTATTTAATCTTAATATAATAAAACTTAATTTAATATAATTACCTTTAGATGATGAAAACCAATTCTTATTTTATAAAGAGTTGACAAATGAAAAGGAAAAGGAAAATCACTGTATGCCGCCAACAAAATCATGTCTTTTTTTTCCTTTTCCTAAAATGGTGAAGGCTATATTTTATTATAAATCAGTTATCAACTGATTTCTTCTTTCCTATTCTATTATTCGCAATTTGGTAAAGTTTATATATATATCGACACTGTTTGAATATTTGGATTTTTGTTAGCAAAAAAGAAAAAAAATCTCTACTAGTCGTTATTTTAGAAACTTTTTCTTCTTCTTTTTCTTTTTATGAGATTGGATGCATTATATTATTTTCTTGAAGGAAAAATATTTCAGGTGTATAAAGTGAGGGGTTTAATTAGAAACTTGAATAGTGTGCTGCAATGTTTTAAAAATCGGATCGATCAGTCGAATTGGTTAAATCAGGAACCAGTGGCCAATCCGATCCAGTTAAGAATTTAAAATCGGATTGCTTAAAAACCAATAAAAACTGGTTAAATCGGATAAAAAATCGAACAAATGAACTGGATAAAATCCGGTTTTTATCAAATATGGTAGATTTGAATGAAAAATCAATATTTTTAAAATAAAATCGTTTCATTCACTCAATAAACCATTACCTTCAAATAAAAAAAAATAAAAAACACATGAATATACACTATATTTAGGTGGTATCAATGGTGAAAGATGTTCTTGAAAAGCTTGGTGTTGTGTGTTCGAGTTTTTAGTTCTATTTTTTCATTTTTTTCAATTATTTTAACTTGTAATAAATATTTATTTTATAATTATTAATAATATATTTATGTATTTAACTATTTATTCATCTTAAAATTTTTAAATATTTTTTATAATTTATTCTGAAATATAAATATATGTGTGTGTTTTAATATTAATTTTATAATAAATATTTTATATTATTAATAATAAATTATAATTTAAGTTATAATTTTTTGTCTAATTTATTTTTTATAATTTATTCAAATATAAAATTCATTATATAACATAAATATCATTATATATTCAATTATTTAATTTCAAAAGTATTTATTTTAATTTTTTATATTGAAAAATGTACATTATAAATTGATTATACATTATATAATTTGTTAAATTTTTGTTAATTATATTTAATTATTTTTATCTTTTTATATTTCAAAATTTAATTTGATTTAATAGTTATTTTGTTATTTTAAATTTTTATTATTAATGGTAAATAATTTAAAATTAATGTTTATAAGTTAATATTTAATGATAAATAGATTTTTAAATGCATTTTTAGTTTTTTATATATTATTAATCACATTATATTTTAAATTTTTTATATAAATAATTATAATTAAAAAAAAGAAAAAATTCTGTCAAGCTCCGGATCGGTCCAACCATGATCCAGTTGACACTCCGATTTTTTATCCGGCCCTATTTTTAAAACATTGATTTAAATAGTTGGATGATAATAATGCTGTATTTTGAACTTAAAAGGCAAAGATTGCACTTTTTTCCAAATTATGGGAGCAAATTTACAAGTTTGACTTTCGTTTTAAAATATATATATATATATATATATATATATATATATATATATAAAGCGCACATAAAATTATAATAGAAACTAGCCTACTCTATATAGTTCCGGGATTTATAATCTCCTAAAAATATTAGACTAGTAAAAATGGATATTATTATAGTGAAAGATTTTGAATTCCAATTTTTTTTCTCTATAAAAGAGAAAAAATTTAGGAATTCGTGACTTTTGAATTTAAAAATATTCAAATCGCCCTTTTTCTCCAATAAAGCTTCTGTAAACTTCTCAAAAAGAAAATATTTTTAAATGTTGAATTAAAACTTGTAGCTACAGCCACGTGATCCGATTTCTACTAGGAATCAATGATCAGATAATTAGCATGTACGGATGTTTTAACAACTTGAGACAAAAAAATCAATAAATAAAACAAGAAATAAGACTTTTTTTCTAATAAACAATAAAATAAGATAGATTAATTTTTAATACTTATTCAAATTAATTACAAGTATCATCCCTATTCAAAATACAACTTGGAATAACTAGCAAATTAAACAAGAAATTAGATAGACCCCAATGTAGCTGTGGTAAGAATTGACTGCCACTTCAGGATAAAGTCTAAAATAAAGAAGAAACAAAACACTAGCAAATAAAATTAAACATTTATTCTTCGATTACCTATTTTCAATTTGTTAATATTGCATTTTTTAATATCAATATTAAATGTACCAAATGGTTATATATATATATATATATATATGTGTGTGTGTGTGTCAGTTATTTTTAACTAAGAAATTTACTCAAAAGATGGATTACTATTAGATATTCTTTAGATATATTAAATATCAGGGTGAGTAATATTCAAATCGACCTGATTAATTTGATCAATCCAATTCGATTTTTTTTTGTTTTAGAATTTTTTTGTGTCGAGTTAAAAATTCAAAATTCGTGTTATCGGGTCTATTGGGTTAACCTGATCCAACCTAAATATTATTAATTTTTTACTTTTAAAAAGTTTGAGAATCAAAAGGTAATTTTAGTTCAAAAAAACATAGAGAGAAAATTTACTATTTTAATACCTACACTTTTAATTTTAAAAACCACACCAACACTTTCTCCTCTTTTCTTCTCTCATTTTCTTTTTTTTATTTTTTTCCTCGCTTTTTTCTTCTTATAAGTTAAAACACAAAAATCTTCTTTTCTGTTCTTTCTTTTCTTTTTTGCTTTCACTTTTCTTAAAATCCATTCAAAATGGATATTTTTGTTGAGATTTTTTTATTATTTTTATCTAATTTTCCTCTTCATTATTCTTATTAATTTTTTTTTAATTTAGGCCTTTTGATGTGAAATTTTATATGTTCAAAATTTTTTTAGATTGAAAATTTTTTTTTCGAATTTTGCATGTCTACCCAAAATTTTATTTGTTGAATTTATGTTGTAATTATTTGAAGAACTTGTGAATAATTGTTATTTATCTATGTGTTGTAGGGATGATAAGTATAAACCATAGGAATGAGTATTTAAAAAAAAATCAGATTTTTTCGGAAATTCGAATCAAGTTTCAAAATTTAGATAAGATCAATTCCAATTAAAAATTTGAGGGAAGTTTGAGTTCATGTTAGTTCACATCGGGTCGATTTTTGACCCAACCCGAGATGATAGAAAAATGTGCAAAAAAGAAATCACGAGAAAAATTCAAATGAAAATTCATAATAAAATCCAAAAGCTCAAGTGCGTTAATCAGTGAATGAGAAAAACAGAAGGTTAAAAACTCTTTTACTTTTGAAATTTTTTAACTTTCTATTTTTTTTCCACGTGGATATCTCACTTTACTGACCGTCAACCTGTAATGTAGCAAAACAATAAAGAAATGTCACAGTTTGCTGAGCTTGCTTTTCTGTTAAAAAAGAAGATCAATTTCGAGCAGCCGCAAACGCAATTAAACTCGTGCAATATTAAGTCATTAAATCAAATAGTATTATTTAATTGGATAAATGTGTTAATTTATTCTATTAATTTATCGTTTTGCATTGATTTATTTTAAATATTTTATAAAATTTTTATTTAATTAAAATATTTAAAAAATTAAATT
>CANXYI010107406.1:0-11325 GCA_948208565.1 Hura crepitans
TATGGCTGCACTTGAAACATCGCTCTTAGTAATAAATTCATCTCTGAAATTTGGCAATTGCAATACTGGAGCTACCACTAATGCGGTTTTCAGTTTTATAAATGCAGCAAAAGCCTCAGTCCACTGAGAGCAATAAATAACACAAAAACACCATGTTCCATCATGCTTTTTAACCAACAACACGAGAAATGAGAATAGTGATTAACTTGGCCAGATTATGCCTTGTTGAAGCATCTACTTACATTATTTCTCTATTTCATCTTTTTGAAAGTGAGGGTAGTGATATGGCTAAACCACTACTACACTCATCCCTGGTTGTAAACAAATGCAGTTATCAGAAGAACGCATGGGTGGAAGGCCTGTAGGCTCCTTAAATAAGTCTGAAAATTCCTCCATTAATTTTTTAAGGCTAATATAATGTGAATTATCCTCTTGCAAGAGATGAAATTGAGGTTTAAATTGTTGTTGCTCCCCATATGGTTTAATTTGTTTCCCATTGACTTTAAAACTCATGGTTAAGGCTATAAAGTCCCATAAAATAGGGCCTAATGTCTGCAGCCATCCTATGCCCAAAACAAAATCAAAGCCATATAAAGGAAGCACATAAAAATCAGCAATAAATGTAAAATTAAAAACTGAAAATGGTACTCCCCTACAAATGCCCAAACTAGAGACTTTCTCGCCATTAGCTATGGCAACACTTAAGTTCACCTAATGCTCAATTGGTTCCCAAACATTTGGCAACAATGGAACTAAAAGAATTATGTAATACTACTGGAGTCCACCAAAGTCAGTAAGGGCTGCTTATGTGTTACAGCCTGTAATTACATCGTATCTACTTGTCTCTTGCCTGTCAAGGCATGCAGTGAGATAGTAGGTTCCCTTGCATCCTCTTATTGCTCTACTGATTCACAATCTTCTATTTCCAACCAGAAAGTCTTTTACACCAATGTCCTAGTACATACAACTCGTCACAATTGTAATAGAAGCCTTTTGCACGGCAGTCTGCAATTTCACCTCTTGTCAATTGCTTAATGAAGGGAAAGGTGGCACTGCTAGATATGGTTATAGCTAAAGGTCGTGTATTTTAAAGCGACTTAGTTATTGGTTGCATAACTATAGTAGGTTTGGACAGCAGTAGAATTTTTGAGTAGACCCGTTACTAATTGCAATTTTTTTTCAAATACTCATGCTAGACTCATTGCCTGAACCAAGTTTGGTGGGTGCTGGAGTTCCACATCAAGTCTGATTTGTTCAATTAAGCATGTCGTAAACAAATCCACCTATTGGTCAGTTCTCACAAACTTTGCGCAAGCTAAAAGTTGTTGAAATTGTCGTTGGTAATATTCCACTGAACCTGTTTGTCTTAAATTGGTCAACTCTTCCAATGGATTGCCTCTTATAGGTGATGTAAAAAACGCAACAAACAATAGTCTTTGAAAATCTCCCAAGTTAAATGCGGCCATCTTGTTCAAGTTGATAGAACCAAAGTTGTCCCTCTCTTATCATGTAAAAAGCAGCTTACCCGACCTTATCTTAATGGACAGTATTTTGGTTGGCAAAGAATTTCTCACATCGACAGGGCCAAACAAGGGAGTCATCTAATCCATCATATATAGGAAAGTCAAGTTTGGAGTATTTGTGCATTATCCCCCTAATCATGAGGTTTGTTGTATATCCGTTGTTATTTTTGCCACTAAGTCAAACCCCCGAGTGTGTACCTTGCTTACTAGGATGATTGGAGCTACCTGGTACAGAAATTTCTACCCATTTGCTAATTGAAAATTAATGAATTAAAGTCTTAATCTATTCTAGCTTTACATCAACTTGAGCTTCAGATGCAACCAAACGTGTGTTCATATTGAGCATGTACTTTGCAAAGTAAATTGCGAATTTTGTCGTCAAAAGTTTTCTCGCCCATGGCATTGGGCTTTAATACCAAATTGTTACAGGCTTCTATTCAGGATCAAGTCACCGAATGATTAACATTGAAATTAGCTCCAACATAAGGATCTTTGGCTTTATTTCAATTCTTATTTTCGCCTATGGTTGCAAATATGACAACTCGTTTAAAGGGGTTGCCTATCTTAATTTTCTGGAAAAGAATTCAAGTTATTTTATTCATAAATAACTCTCCAGTCATGATATTAGGAATGTTTTATTTAAACTATCTAGGAAACCATAATCAATTTCTTTTGTTGTTGTCTTCTTGCATCTAACATAATATTTGCCTCTAAAGGCATTCGTAACAAAATACTCCCACAGTGGATGACTACCTCGAACACCCTCTCATTAGTCATTACACAAAAATTTATTGATATCAAATTGAGAAGTACGTACATGCTTCATTAATTTTATATGAAAACTTTTTTAAGTGAATAATAATACATCTTGAGATGAAGAAACTAATGGGATTTTAAGGCAGAGTTTTCTGTGGATATGCTAATTATATTGAATTCCAGTGCTTTAGTTTTAAATGATTGTATATCTAAGACAAAATCCAAAATCATATGCCTTCTTGCTTTGGATGATTAAGCATTTGTTAGAATCTTTTTGTTCACAAAATATGAATCATTGCAATGGGATACTGCAACTTTCACTTTCAATAATTTATATTTGTATATATAGGATTACATCAAGGTAGTGGGAACAAGGATTTCTTACAGAAATGAGATGTACATCTCTTACAGAAAACATAAGTTAAATTGGTCATGACTAATAATAATAATAAAAAAAGAAGAAGAAGAAGAAAAAGGAGTAATCGGTGATGCTATATGACCTCGACTGCATAAACTAACTAAAAAATCTAATAATATTGTAAAATAACAAAGATATAGGGAAAATCTATTGCTTTTCTTAGTATCATCAAGGCAAACAGAACTTACCTGGCATTAATATTCTAGTCAAGCAGCAACTCTTAAACCAGCCAGTTTCTTCTAACTGTTAGGTTCCTACCTGCCTCTACCGAAGAGGTGTACTTTGTACTACCAAGAGGTCATATAGATCGAAACCTGAAGTGATAAGAACGAAAGCCCTACCCACAGCTACAAGGACAGGCGCTTCAAGAGGCTTAGATTTTAAGGGCACTACTGAAAGCCTTCTTAGGTCGTGTAACAGGGAGGTGTAAACCTCGAAAACCTTTGGTACTCCGGTATAGTGACCTATCTTCTCAATCCACTTGGCCAATCGTTACAACCTTTTACCTTTTAGGAAAGCATAACTTCAAGCATGACCTCTCAAGCTTCAGCAAAGACAATGTCAATAAACAATGTATAGCATAATGTTAATAAACAATGTAGCATACATGTTAAACATTAATGGAATCACCAACTTTCAACAAAGTGTGCAGCACTGGGCACATTAGCAAATATTTCTACATGTAAATCTACCTTAGTCCTCAATTATGGCAACTACATCATGGCTGCAAAACAAAAGTCAATATCCAATTATATTCCGGATAATATTCTAAGCTTGGAGGACTATAAATATGGTCTTTGGCCATTGTGGTGTGTATAGCGGAAACAAAGTGTTAGTGTGGGTGCAAGTGAGAGTAAAAGCAATGAATGCATGCATGAATGAGTGAAGTTGCGGTATTCTAGGGTGAGTGAGACAAGCAATTAAGAGACTGAGAAATAAAAGTGAGTTTGTGGCAGTAGAGTGCTGTGATAGTGAGTAAAATTTATTTGTACCAGCTATCATTGATAATAATATTATTTTTGAGTTCATTAGCCCAACTTTTTCCATTTAAATTCAATAATATACACATCCGCATAGATGTGACATATACATACACTGCCACCAAACGCAAAGGGATCTGAAAATTGAAAACCTTCTTTCATTTTTTTTTTTTTTTATTTGGTAGTCATGTAACAGGAAAATATTTGTAGTTGCACTTCTCCTGAGCTACATGCAGATTTTCTTGATATCTTGATGTTTCATCCAAAGACATCAACTTCAGCATATTTCAAACCTATTAGAATTACAAACAGAGAAATGCAATGAATCATGCTATTCTAGTTGATATTACTTTAGCAAATAGCAACTATACCATCATCTTTCACTTGTGCTTCTATGCATACTTGTGCAAGAACCTGATCTGTATGATTCATTTTCAACAGCATGAAATCTGTTATTGAGCGGTACAACAAAATGAAAGAAGAAAATGAACAACGGCAGAATCCAGCATCAGAAGTTAAGGTATATTTTTCACTCACCTCATTTCTTCTTGGCATGTTTTCCCACCAGCATAATAGCTACTTCATCTGCAGAAAGTTCAGCTGCATTAAGTCCTCTGATATTGGCTGTAGTCATCAACAAAATAGTAGTAAGATTGTCCATTTCCCTTAAGCAATCTATAGAGAAGATTTAAAATAATTCCATTCCATATTCTTTGTCTTGTCCAAGCAAAAAAGCTCAGGTTTAACAAATTACAGAAAAATATTCAAGTGAATGTGCTAAAGATATTATAGGATCAGCAGATCATCAGAAACAAGTAGTCTTTCTGTTCAATTTCACGTGTCTATCAAGGTAGTTGAAGAAGGATATACGGAAACATATTCGTAAAAGAACACTTAAAGTGGAGCAAAAAAAAAAATCTAGAAAAAGACATTTAAAGCAGAATGGGGGAAGTATATGTTCAAATGTCGAATACATGTACTGAAAGAGAAAATGAACCACTCATGCTTATATGTTGAAATGAACTATAAATCAACTAGAATAAACACATCTTCATCATAAGTTACCGGAACTTAAACCAAAACCTAAAGTTGAATATATATGCTCATTCTAGCTTAGCTCATAGAATTCATGCATCCGAGGTGCAAAAGACCTAAGGCAAATGGTATGAAATGGAAAAGAATGACAGAGCATCAACTTTGTTGTGACTTAAAAAAAAATTACAATCTAGGCTTACTAAGAAGGCATCATAAACAACTGAAATGACTCAAAAGTATATTCGTTGTATCTTCTTCCCCTTTTCTGTATGAGGCAACAGTTATGCTTTTGTTCACTTAAAATTGAGCCAAATAGAACAAAGAAACATGCCACTGGAGTTCTTTGATATGCTTTTTCAGATTCCAGACTTTGATCAGTACTTTGAGATTCAAGTCATAGAAATGAATACTTTGAGCTGGAAAACTACCAAAAAGGGGATTCAAGTCATTTTCTACATGCATATGCACAAGTATAGGCTTAATTACATATACATTATGCGGAAAAAAAGTTAATAAGCTGAAGAACTATTTAAGTCTTGATCCAACCTCGGATTTTCTAAGAACACTGTATTGATGTACATGATTTAATAATAGAAATTCACAAATATTTCTACAGGATGCACATAAATAACGGCCATAACTCATCACCCTTTTGACATGGATTCAAGTTCTTTCATCCTCTTGCAATCAAAATTTCCTCAATTTTGCTAATAAAAACTCATGTACTACCTTGCATTTGTTTGGCACAGATGAGATTCTTTCAACTAGTGAGGCTCAGAAATCAGTTTACTTTCTGGGTGACTGGATCTTTTTGTTCAGCACATTCCTATGAGCTTTTGACAATGGCTTATCTCACATTAAGCATGACGTATTTATGCATGTTTAAATTACACTTCCATTAGCATGCATGACAACATTAACAGACAGAAATATATATGTCTTATTTATTTGCTCAAAGTTTATTGGAAACTGGAACTTGTAGTTTTGGCAAACAGAGGCAGCCATCTTAAGGCAACAGCTGCACGAATTGCAAGAGAGCCATAGGTATGATTCTTTTCCTTAACATTGTAAGGAGTGTCAAATAATACAAGGAAAAATTCAATTTTACAAGAGACTAAATCGAGCAAAGCCAAAGTATTTGGCATGGCATCCGGTCTGTAAAAGAGAAGAATGAGAAAAGCAAACCCGGTTGCACTGTTAAATAAAACATCTGAAGTTTATCTTTCCTGAAACTCAAATCAATAAATAAATATATCATACAGCTAACATGCAATCTCCAAAACACTATACAAGTTTAGAAGCCACACTTCATTTGAGCATAGCTACAGTATGTGAGGCAGAATACATCAAATTGTATGTGCAGAAATAATAAGTAAAAGCAAGCACACTGAATTCTGTGAAATGGGCCCATCTATAATTTTGATCGATAAGAAATCTGAAATTAAATGTACAACAAGCTCTGGATACATTCTGATATGACAGGCAATTGATGGGAGAACAACTCTATGGTTTAAGTGTCAAAGATCTGCAAAGTTTAGAGAATCAACTGGAAATCAGTTTGCAGGGAATTCGCGCAAAAAAGGTAAGAATATTCATATCCAAAATTTTACGGCACCCCTTCAGAGGCAGATGCATAATATTTCAATTTATGCAGGAACAAATCTTAACTGATGAGATAAAGGAACTTAGCCAAAAGGTACTTCAGAAAATTTCTCTTATTCACATGTTTTTGCTATGAACTATCTAGTTGACCAAGTTTTCATTATTTTCATGACAGGGCAATCTTATTCATCAGGAAAACATCGAACTGTACAAGAAGGTAAACATCATTCGTCAAGAAAACATGGAGCTATACAAGAAGGTACCATACTTTGACTAATCAAAGACTTCAGCATTCCTAAGAAGCCAACCAAGGAAAGTTAGATCATATGAGAATAGTGCAGACATAAATCAAGAACTAATAAATTCCCAAACACTAAGTTCAGACCATGTCAAGCAATATTATATTCTTTGGCGAACTTACCGATGTTTTGATTCTCAGGTTTATGGCCCAAGGAGTGAAAATGGACCAACTGGTAATTCCTTCATCTGGTATGATTTCAACAGTGAAGAAAACTCCAACATTCCCACACATCTCCGATTAAGTCAGCCTGAACAAGCTAATTATGAAACACTGCCTAGAACAACAAAATAAAGGTATGAAGAAAAAAAATATACTTGTATCCTTAGAAATTGGATAATTGCTATTAATCCATATATTTCAGCATTGATATTAAATATATTTTTTTATGGAACTGCATCAGACTCCAACTGCATTGAAGAGTCAGAGAGAATGAAGAAAATGCTATTCTTCTTTAGGTAAAAAAACCCCAAATGATAATGAAAGAATATGATTGTTAAGAAACTGACTAGAACAAACCTGCATGACAAACCCGACATTGTATATGGTATTGAGATTCAACAAAACTCTGAGTAAGCCCAATATCTATGTAAAGTTGCATCTTAAGAGATATCAAATAAAATAATGCTCTTAGAATTTTTCTCAACTATTTATATAAATAATTTTTTTTCCTGAGATAAACTAGAAAACCTATAGCACTCTTCCCACGTTTTTGGGGAAAAATAAAATAAAAATTCACTAGCAAACAACGAATAGAGAATATTTAAAAGTTCTAGAGGGATCACATACAGCAAAAGTAGCCTCCATAAGAACTCATTTTGTAACAAAATTTTTCGAAAGAACCTGCAACAGAAAAAGAAGTTGAAAGAACTTATAGAAAACAAGTACCCCATAATGTAGACTGATATGGATAGTATAAATTATGACTGAACAAAAAATATTCCATACCAAATTGTGAAAATCCACAATACAAAAGGCACAATTTCCTAAGTCAATCCCTGCAACTCTTTTATGATACCGAGAAATTATAAGGATACGATAATTTCATCATAATTGGTAAAGTGCATTTTTAATTATGCTAACAAAGATTGGACTTTCTTATTTTCCAGAACGCATACAATGAGGCATGCAACAATTGCATAAACTTAAAAAACATCAGTTTTTCCTTCAACTACGCAGCTCTTATGAAGTATTATTCACTAAGAATAGCCTTAAGTACTCCTTAACAAAGGCCTACAAGGGAACTGCAGCAAAAGAGAAAATTTAACTGAGAGACTAAAGATGATTCAGATTCACAATTAAGCAATGCTGTTTTCTGCAGCTGAATAATGCGGCAGGAAATTTGAAGCAATGACGAAAACCAAGACCTAGGTACTTAAATATTCCAAAAGGCACAATTTTGGATTAATCTAAACAAAATGGTGCCTGTGACATGCCTCAAGGGTGTCAAGAGACAATACCAAGCGCTTTACAGAATCACCAGACATCAGCTTAGTTTCCTGATACCATATACACGTCATTTTCTCTTTTCTTTTTACAACTTTTTAGTTGGAATTTGCAGGCCCAAGGCAAGTAAAATCGACAGACTTATTTTTCATGCTATTCTACTCATATGTAGGCCACATATTCAGTCAAAAATGGATCATATTGTGCTTAATGCTGCAGTCCACACACAATAAGATCTTCCTCTAGCCTCTACACTGCTTATCTTACTATGGAGAAATCTTTCTCCAAAGGCTTCTGATGAAATTCTCAACAAGCCTCTCTCAGTCATACTGAGCAACATTTATCATGCTCTGACTCCACATGATTACCAATAATCTAAAAGCCATTCCATATTTCAAGTACCCAATCCATAGTAGGAAATATATTTGAACTATGCAAAAATGATGGGCGTATTTATTTGTGCATCAATGTCAATGTTTGTTAGTTCTGATTCCAACAAGAATATTTTCTTTGAAACTGTTTTACTACTTAGAAATCATTGCTTAATGAGTTCTCTGTACAAAACCGAGGTCAAGCAATTAACATAACTGCAAATGCTTATAGATCGAACAATAAAATGGTTAAAAAGATTAAAATAACAATGTCTGCACATATTAATTTTCCCCGTTAACCCCAACCTCAAAAATGGGAGCAGATATAATGAGTGAATAAGAACACAAACTTGGAAACCGCTAGAATACAAATTCTCAACAATTCTTTTTGGGTCCATATGAAAATGAGAAACCGAAATTAAGTTCATTGAGAGCCAATATCTGCAAACTACGAATTACCTAATATTCTATAATAAATCATTCTCTTGGAGTGAATTACCACAAATATTCTATGCATAATTAGAATATTATATTATTCTAACACTGAATTACTTAGGTAATGCAGCTGGAAAGGACAAACATGCTCATTACCAATTTGTTCCTCTCAAATTTCACCATGAGATGCAGGATACATGGTACTGCACAACACCACTGTGAGCACATTAATCCAGGTAGATTTAAACCATGCAAGCTACACATCTTATGAAGCAGACTCTGAGTGATCAATCAAACCAAGCAAGCCACATGACAACACAAATGCCACTTACAGGACTTTTGGAAGGCGTTATTTATGCCGAGCAGCAATGCAAATATTTAGATATTTATGATGAACACAATAAAAGAGATTATTCATCTCCTTTATTTTAATAAAGTAGTAAATGCAGCATATATTTATTAATTTTGATACTCAATAACTGAAGAAAATTTTCTTTTTGCTAGAAATTGTGGGCATTGGTGTATCATGATAGGCATATGTGCAAAAGGAAAACTGCCAAACACTACATTTCAGGTAAACTTTACAATTGGTGGCGGGGAAGAAAAAGGTAGGCATTCCTGCTCATTTTTTACACCAAAAAGGCAGAAAAGTTGAATCGCACCTCTGGAGTTAACACCAAAATACCACATGCAGGCAAAGCAAAGATAATCTCATAATTAAAATGGCAAAAAATGGCTCAATCAAGGTCTTTCTTTTCATAAATGTATGAAAGAATACCATAAGTTAATCCTGTTTCAAGACCATTCTACAATCACGTTACAGAATGTTTGACAAAGGAAAAAAGAAAACGAATGAACAGATGACCAAAACAGTAAACAGAATCTTTTGAGAAAAAAAAAAATTGAAACAAAGTTTGCAAAAACATTGAACAAAAGAAGAGCAAAGTAAGTCAATGATACGCAGGAATACAATTCCAAACTTGGAAACAAGTATGTATACATGCAGCCCTTCAAAGAACATTAAGAGGTTAGCTTGTCTCCTAACCCAATGAAAGAAACATCTGACCTACAAGATAAAAGTAGCATACAACCATGGAGCACAACCTAAATTCTGTTAGATCAGCAGACGCAGAATGAGAGCAAAACACAGTAAAAATAATCTCAAGTGATCCTGAACAGTGCAAAAAAGCAAATTAAAATTCCCATTTCAAGGCTAATTTAAAAACCTCAGCCAGAAAAAACTCAAACGACAGGATAAGGACTCTAATCCAAAATTGGATTTTAAAAATTCAATGTTGCATCAGTGCATGGAAATCACACAAAAATGAACGAATTTAACAGAATTAAAAAAGATGCTATTGTGAAGTTACTAAATACAAGCCACAGAGCAGTACATCTCGAGCTCAGAATCATGTGAATCCAACCAAGAAAAATAATTCGTGAATCAACAAACTTTGGCAGAGATAAAGCAATGCACATTAAATGCAGAAAATGGGTGTAATAGAGGACAGCATAATCACAGGGAGAGTGTATTTATTGAAAGGAATTAGAGAAAAAGGATCTGACCTTGTGAATCTGTTTGATGAAATTGGCTGAGATAATGAAAATATCTGAGGCACAGATAAATTTTTTTTTTTCTTCCGTTTCTAAATATGCTTTCGACTTTGGAGGCACTGAAGTGAAAATATGAGTTTGTTGGGGAATGTGTTGACATTAGAAAAATGAAAGCTGCGTTTGCTTTGTAATACGGGCATGTTTTCTTATCTATCTTATAGTTAATATTCCCACCGTCTATTTATATTATAGTTAACACTTTCACAGTTTATATTATGAGAATTAAAAATTTTAATTTTATAAAAATATATTAATAACTAATCAAATTACGTTTTTTTAATTAAAATGCTATATTTAATTTTGCACAATCATCGCTTTATTAAAACATAATAAACAATTACAAGACTATAATAAATATGGATAAAATTACAAATGATAAATGGATCGACTATGTTAGATTTGAATTAAATTATAAATAAGTAGAGTCATAAACGGGTCAATTACATATTATAATGAATTTATTCATGACTCAAATGAATTATTGTTAAATGGATCAAGACATATATCAAATTATATTACATTATTTAAAAAAATATTTAAAATAAAAAAAATATTTATTTATTACCTATAAAAATAATTACTTTAATAATGCATATTATATAAAAGTTACAAAATCATAAATAAGATAAATAAGTTATAAGTTGATCATAAACTGATTGAATCAAATTAGTCACACAATAAATCAAATCATTTTACTAATCAAGTAAGTCGAGCTATAAAACGAGTCAATAATGGATCAAATTGGGTTGATTTGCATCAATTTTTTGGGTCAAAACTAGTCAATGTTTCACAAGAGGGATCAATTTTTTGTCCCCTATAACCAAATTATAAATCTTTTATAAAATAT
>CANXYI010107478.1:0-14674 GCA_948208565.1 Hura crepitans
TCATAAAGTCTGCATGGACTTACTTTACAAACATCCGTACAAACTTCTTTTAATCACTATCTGCACGGACTTATTTTTACTTTTATCTGTATGGACTCAACTCACTCATAACTATATGATCTTTATAGATTTCTCAATACTACATACAAAGGCCTGGTATATACCACAAACTTCTTATCTCAAAACTGATACTAACTCTTGTAGTATTTTCTTTTACAGGAATCAACTCTATGTTTAGATTCGACTCTGTGTCTAATCTAATTCTCTTGAATTTGACTTTTTATCTAATCCAATCCTCTCATATTTGACTCTATGTCCAAATCTAACTTTCATTTGATTTATCCTAATAAGCTAATCCATAATTCCATATGGTTCAACCTAACAAGCCAACTAACATCATTGTGTTTAGCCTAGCAAGCCAATTCTATATGGTTCAGCCTAACAAGCCAATCAATATCATTGGATTTAGCCTGATGAGCCAATTCAACCATGTGAATTTCTATTAACTTTCTTAAGTCACTAAGTGATGTAAATCCTAAGCTATCAAAGAGGTGTAAATGACATCAACATAGTAAGGTAAGTATATCTAAACTTAAAAGTACTTTGTTGTGCACTATTTCAATTTATGCATCTTATAACACACACCAAAGTAAGGGCAACTGTAGATGCCACCACCATTAGCCTATGATGACAACTAGAGATAGGCTCTTAAGCAATGGCACTGACCCCTTAGGAAACTAATCCATATAGACCTAGTAACCAATAGGATCCACATAGACCTAGTTTAGCAAAACCAATAAAGTCCGCAAGGATGAGCACTACTGGCAAAAACTAACCCTACCTAGCCCTTGGCCCAAAGTCCACATGGTACATACCCAAGCCCATATTTGCACAAACTTGTTAAAACTAGCCTAAGACCTAGCTTAAGCCTTTAGACTAGTGGAAAAAGTAGATTACATTAGTCTGCATAGACTAAGCATTTATCGTCCATATAGACTAAGCGATGAAACCCATACCAAGTACTCAAGCATGAAGTCATCATCCAAGGGCTATAAATAATCCTTGCAATGTGTGAATAGGGGAGGATTTTTCTATGAAAAAGCTTTCTAAAAAGAACCACTATTCTTAAATGTATTTCAAAGAAAAATAACCATTCTGAGAGTTTAGGTATAAACCCCAAAAAGGATTTGCTCTACTAGTCCTTTAGCCCCTCAGTGAAATATACTTTTCTTTTTAAACTCTAACCCTAGTGCCATCATTCAATAGCTTAATTATAAGGTAAGATTTGAGGCCTTCCCTCATTCATTTGCCATGAACATAGGCCTATGATCTCTCATGATCGGCCACCAATAAGGTGATCCCCACGTGGGGCATAAGAGTTGGCTCACTTTATAAGTCATTTTTGTTACATAAAGAACACAATTAAACATGTTATAGTTATCCTGCCCTTTAATAAAAATGTTATAAATATGAATGAAATTTGAGCCTATTTCAAGTTTGATTCTAATCATCTCCTCTAACTTTTTTCATCACTTATTATGTATGTAAACATGAATGTTAATTATAAAGTGATATATTGATGCTTAGTGTTTAGAGATGGCATGATGTCCGTACGGACTCCCTTTCATAAGGAACGTGGCCCGTATGGACATGTCTCTCTATTTGATTATTATTATTTATTGCTCGTACAGACTTTTTCTCATGAGGAACATAGTCTGCATGGATTTATATTGTGGCTTTTGAACATTGTATTTATGTTTATTCATGAACAAATGTATATAGCATTTTTGTGTACGTAAGGCTTATTATTTATTGTCTGTATGGATGATTAATTGTTGTTTTTGACCTTTCTCTTTGAGTTGTATACAAGTGACCCTTCTCACTAGAGTAAAGGTCTAGCCAAACATATAATCCTTATAAGAAATAGTCCACACAGACCCTTGCTATAGCTTCAAGGAGTCTGCATAGACTTAACACCATACAGACAGAACCAATTTTAGTACTTTAGATTGTTCCTTTTGGTTTTGTACTATTTCTATTATATTGTTTATTTTGGGTTGTAATAGCTAGTTAATAGCTTGTTTTCCAATGTAAAGCCTAATTCTCACATCAAATGGTTTTATACCTAATTAATCAGCATTTTTATAATAAAATTGATTTGAGTTTACTTAATCAAGAGTCACAATAACAAAAAAAATTGTATTTTCAATAAAGGTCAAACTCTTAGAAATGAGATTTAGGCAATTACCACTAATTCCTATGGAATTACAAGTAATTGTTATGCCATACTACAACTAAAGAATAGCCTAATTTTTTGATGTATAAATATATTACTTTCTTTTTATAACTCCTTAATTTCATAATTTATTTTCCTACATGTGAATGTGATATGGATGCTTGAAATGTAATACATGCTTGTTTGATATGGGACTGATAAATGTTACAATATAAATTGAAGACATATTATAAGGGTATAAATAAGATTTAAGATTTTGAACCTTTTTGGTGCAGAAGATCAGAGGTCCTAGTGTAGAGGCCAGGTGGTGACTCTACTAACCATTCTCATCCCCGATAAAAATACATAATCTCTACAATGAGTCTGAGGCCCTATGTGATGTGATTATGTGCTAAGAATGACTAATTGATTGTTGGACTAGATGGGTCTAGGAGATAGTGAGAATGATGCTGATGAATATAGAAGTGTGCTTTTTATAGGTTGGTTTTTCACTCGAGTAGCCATTATGCTGCCTAAATTTCTATGAGTTGTATTTCCATCCCATGGATAATTTGAATAGTCACTTATAGACATTATAAGAGTAAAATAATATTAGAATATAGAAATAATAATAATTAAGCACCATGGTAGACAAGACTATAAGTGTTAGATGAATAACACTTAGGGTAAAAATAGGATGGGTGACTTATGGGAAGTAGTATCTCCAGTCGGGTTCTTTCGAGAGTCAGGTAGTGGATGTTATAGTTTTGGCATACATAGCCACATCAAGGAGAATGTCTATAGTCTCTTTAAATGAGCATTTGATCAATGGTCTAGTGACGTTCCAATTAACACTATGACGGGTGGTTACCAGCGATGGTCTAATGTCATTTCGATTAATACCATGATGAGTGATTGCCATTAAATGATCTCGATAGGTTATGGTATCACATAGTATGGCAAGATGTCTATAATTCAGTAAAGAATGGTCAGTGAATAACCCTTAACTTACCCAGCTAGGACTGATGTACTACTTTTAATGGCAAAAGTGCCTGTCACTCTTTAAAGATCAATTGGCCTCCTCATTTTGTAATAAGTCTTTCTACTCTAAAAATGTTATCTGTGCGAATGTTTATATCATGGTCCATGCAAACCTAGTTATTATGTATGATTTTGATCCCACTTACTAGTGTTTATATGGACTTGTCATGTCGTCCATGCAAACAATGATGTTAGCTTGGGCTACATTAAGCTTCGTGCGGATGTCCTTGTGTGATTTTGATTCCTTTTCCTTATAAGAAAAGGAATGAAATGACGTAGTGTTTATAAATACCACCACCTTCTCTGTTATGCTTACCATCTCTATTATGTCTCTTTTTTTCAATCAACAATTATCTCAAATCTTATGTTTAAAGGCTATTTGGACTTCACCCATTCTCACCTTATTTTTTACTCTTAAGTTCTTGAGAAAGGTAAGGATAGATCATAATTTTTTGAATGCTATTGTGCATTATTGGGATCTTATCTTCCATGTAATCATCAAGAGATTGTCCCTACCCTTGAGGAATTTGCTGCCATAATGAATTTTGATGTTGCTTTAGATGTTCCCCTAGCTATCCCATCATTCAAAGATCAATACCTATAGACATTATACTTGCTTTAGGGGTTCCTCCGTTAGTGGCTTGAAAAATAATCCCAAGTGTGGTTTCAATTTCCTTGCAAACAATGCTTGACTTTATTGGTCATCTCCCCATTAGTTCAATAGAATAGGTGTAGTACATGTTGTTATGTATTTTTTATGACTTGTTAGTGGTCAATTTGGAGCACAAGTTTTGTTATTTCAAAGCACTTCAAATTTTAACTGAGATCTAATCAGGCCACAATCCTTTTGGCGTTATTTTAGCTGAAACCATTCAAGGATTAGATTCTTTAAAGAGAGGCAATGTCGACTATGTAGTTAGAAGGCCACTACTCTTATAAGTTTATTTAGAGAGCCTATTTAGGTTTTCCCCCTAGCTATATTACTAGTTTAGCCTTAATTTTTGCCTAGCACACCTATAAGGGTTTTCGTACTAGCTGGTATACCTAACTTTTTCTTATGTGGTCCTTTTTTTAGATTTTCTAACCTAACAACATTTTTTTAGATTTGGTTACAAGAGCAACTGAAGCTACTTATGCCTCCCCTAAAAAGCTTTGGATTAAGTATGCCTTAAATCATCATTATGAAAAAAGACTTGAGGGAAAACTTGACACATGTGAGTAGTGGATTACATGGCTCAGTGATGTAATTGAAATTCAATAGAGATGTCCTTGGTGAAAAATCTCTTACTTCTTTCAATTTTGTCATTCTGGTTATATTTCCTTGATTGGGTAGAGGTATGCCATATTTTCTATCCCCTCTTGGATTTAGTGACAATTTGGCTTGATGCAACAAGTCCTTTCTGAACCTTCGGGCTTTCAAAGTGGATCTTTGACATAGCTTTTGTTGTGCTCTTTTCCTAATTTATAGAAACATCATGTTATGCTGAAAGATGTGCCTAATCATAAAGCTAGTAACACAAGTACACATGACAATTACAAAGATTAGATTTCTAGTACATCAAAAGACAATGAAACACTAGCATTAAAGAGAAAGAGTGAAGAGACAGCTTGTACAACTAGAAAGAAAATGTGTATCTAGACTTTTATTGTTCAATTGTTTGTATGATATTTCTCACTAAATAGAAGTTTGCATGCCAATGTTCATGACTAAGCATTTTTACCATTAATTGCATTTAAAACTAAATTGCTTATTCTTAGCAAATACATTAGTTGCCCTTTGATAATACTACTATTACCAATTAACCTTCATAGGTTTTCTTGATTGGATATTTTCTCTCTAATCCACTAATTTTGTATGAAGTGCCTATTTTTAGGTTTTCACTTTATTGGGATGTCCTAACTTTTGCCTAAGGTGCCCCTTTTGGGGTTTTCAACTTAGCAGACCCTTTTTTTTATTCTAGCATAAATATTTTTTTAGCTTATCTAGGTTGATAGGTTTTGAGAATTCATTGCCTTGTAAATTTGAGATCTTGACACCTTTATGCTTAAGCATCTTTTTTACCATGTATGGTCCTTCCTAATTAGGCTTGAACTTCCCTCTAAGATTTGCTAGTAAAGGTCTAGTCCACTTCATAACTAGATTGCCTTCTTGGATTAGATTAGGTTTGACTTTCATGTTATGAGCTTTAGCAATCTTCTTCTGATACAATTCCATGTGACAAATAGCCTTGAGCCTCTTTTCATCAATCAAAATCAGTTGCTCATATCTAGCCCTTGTCCATTTAGCTTTTGGCACCTTTGCTTCCAAGACAACCCTTAGTGAAGGAACTTCAATCTCAACTAGTAGCACTACTTCCATCTTATACACTAATGAGTATAGTGTAGCATTTATGGATGTCTTAACCATTGTTTTATAGCCTTAGAATGTAAATGGTAACATTTCTACCTAATCTTTGTAGGTAACCATCGTTTTTTGAAAAATTTTCTTAACATTTTTGTTAGCTGCCTTTAGTGCACCATTGGCTTGAGGTCTATAAGAAGAAGACTTATGATGGTCAATTCTATACTTTTGTAAAAGCTAATTGGTTTCACCTTGAAATTGTACCCTACTATCTAAGATAACCTATTGTGGCAACCCATACTTATAGATGATTTTTCTTTCAATAAATTTAGCCATCTTTGTTACCCTTAATTTATTGAAAGATTCAACTTCTGCCCATTTTGAAAAGTAGTCAATTGCTACCACTATATACTTGTGACCTCTTGCTATAAATAGCCTTATTTCTCTAATTAAGTCAATACCCCATGTAGAAAATAGCTATGAGGAAGACAAATAGGTTAGTTTAACTGGTGGTAGATGGCTTAGAGTGCCATAAATCTGACACTTGTTGCATTTTTTAATAAAGCTACAATAATTTGTTTCTATAGTTAGCTAATAGTATCCCAGTCTCATAATTTTCTTTGCCAAATTCCTCCTATTCATGTGCAGGCCATAACTCATTCATACACTTCTATTAGGATTTTATGTACTTTTATCTCATCAACACATTTAAGTTGTACACTATTAACATGCCTTTTGTATAGCATCCCTTGAAAGAGGTGAAATGAACCGATAACTTTCACAAGACCTTTTTATCTTTTTTAGTTGCATGGTTTAGGTATTTTCTAATTTCCAAGTATGTTTGGATGTCATGATACCTAGGAACCTTAACTTACTAAAGTACATGGGTCTTAGCAAGTCCTTTTTGGTGAGATCAGATACCGACATTAGGGTGGCCAATTCATCTATTACGTGGTTCTATTCCCTTGGAATATGATAAAGATACATCGGTTGAATACATCAAACAAGTCTATAAGTATTCTAACATATATACCTAAATTCTAATCCTTAACTTCTTATTCACCCTTCACTTGTTGTATCACGAACATGGAGTCCCCATATACATCAACTATCTTTGCCCCCAATTAAAATAGGTTTCAAGGCCATTGATACATGCTTCATATTTAGTGGCATTGTTAGTGGCCAAAAATTCCAATTTTCTGGCAAGGAATATCTGTTCACTTTCTAAGTTGGTGATGACATGCTAGCACCTACTTCTTTTTGATTCATTGCCCCTACAAGGAATACTTTCCATCCTTTTTGAGATATTCTGCCTAAGTATTCATTTAGAAATTTAAATCCTTCCTCTTTTCCTTCTATCAATTGTTAAGCTAGAAATTTAGCTACTGCTCGGCCTTTAATTATTTTATGATTTTATAAGAGATGTCAAATTCTATAGCAACAAAATCTATCGACCCATTTTACCTACCAAGGAAGGCATAGTCTGTAGATACCTCAGAGGATTATGTCTAGCTACCGCCTTTACTTTATATGATTGAAAGTAGTGATGTATCTTTTTAGACACCTAAATCACTCTTAAACTTATCTTCTCAACTTTTGCATACTTTTGTTCATAGGGGAGCAATTTCTTACTCATGTAGTACAATACACATTCTACTCTAGCTTTATCTGCTTATGCGATGAAAGCCCTTATGGAGGTTTATTCTACTACAAGGCATATGATTAGGAATTTTCCTAGTTTTGGGTGGTTTTAGGATAGGAGGCTTCATTAGATACTGGTTAATAGATTTGAAGGAAATTTTGCAATCCTTATTCCATTTGCTTGGTTGTCCTTTTCATAGGAGCTTTAGATATGGGTTTGCAAACAAATGTGAGTTTGGCTATAAAATTGCTAATGTATTGCAATTTACTTAGGAATCCTCTGACCTTTTTTTCTATTTAAGAGACATGCAACTCTAAGATTACTTTCAACTTATCTAGATCTATTTCAATCCCATTCTTGTTGACCACAAATCCCAATAGTTTACTAGACGTAACTCTAAAGATGTATTTCTTAGGGTTGAGTCTCATATTGAATTGGTCCAACCTTTGGAAGAACTTTTCCAGTGCTTTGAAATATCCCTCTCTTTTTATGAACTTTACCATTATGTTATCCATATAGACTTTTACTTCTTTGTGTATTAAGTCATGGAAGAGTTTAATGGCCAGCCATTGGTAGGTTGCTCTTGCATTTTTTAATCTAAAAGGCATTACCTTGTAGTAATAGGTTCCCTATTTGGTTATGAAAGCTATGTTACATTTATCTAGCACCTTTATAAGGATCTAGTTATACCTTGAGAATCCATTAACAAAGGAATACATGTTTTCCATGGCTGGGCTATCCACTAATACATCTATGTGAGGAAAACGGAAATTGTCTCTGAGACATGCTTTATTTAGGTCTCGATAATCCATACACATTTTAACCCTTTCATCATTCTTTGGCATAGGGATAATGTTGGGTAACCAAGTAGGAAAAACTATCTCGTCAATGAACTTGGCTTTGAGTAGCTTGATGACTTCTTCCTTAACCTTTTTTGCCCATTTCGATCTCTTACTTCTAAGCTTTTGGTAGACTGAAGCAATGTGACCATAAGTTGGGATTACATTTTTGGCTACTTCTCGATCAATCCTGGGCATTTCCTTATAGTTCCAAGTAAAGATCCTTTCATATTTCTTTAGTAATCTATTAAAGTTTTCTCTTTCTTTGATCATAGTACCATAGGCAATTAATATATTTTTAGGATTTTCATTTGTACTAAGATTAATCAGATTAGTTTTAATACAATTAATGTCGAAAGATGCATATGTAATGATTATTTAGATGCATGCTACGATAAGAAAAAATATCACACAAATAAGTAAACCCTTTGTTCATTTTATTCGAAAGAAAATTGTTCACCTTAAAGAGGTCAGATGATTTCAATTAATCAATGAATAAGTCACTATCTATATTAGACACATCTTTAGGAGGAGCTAGGTAGATTTCTTTAATGGTTGTGGCTACTGGGAACACTTCTTCTATCCACTGAGTTTATTTCAAATCACTTGACTCTGAGTCTATGACATTTGAAAAGATTTTAAATCCCGACTTGTAAAGACCATCCACTACTGTGGGGTTTGGAGTCCCATGATACTTCATTTTCTTCTGCTTCATAAAGTAATCATCAAGATTATTCCTCTTCATTAAGCTAGTTCCTAAGCGAGGGTCACATTCTAACCCTTTTATATCCTTTTAACTTTTAAGCTACAATGGCTCAGTGATTCCTTGAAGGTTTTTTCCTAAACCAACAACTAGAAAAAAGTTCTTATTCTTCATAATTTTGGACACTGTGGGGTTCATGTAATCTTCATAAATTCTAATGACATGAAACCCATTAAAAGGTTGGTTTGCAATAGCCAATATGGATACTGCATGATTAATCTCAGCTTTAATCATGATGATATTTCATTTGTGCTGATGCAATGTGGAGGGGACTCCTCTAAGCTTGTGAAACTAGGGCCTTCCCAACAAAATTGAAAATGTAGTAGGGATGTCAATGATAGTGATTTCTACTTCATCAACAATAGGCTCTACTTAGACCTTAGTAGTGAAAGAACATTTCGCTTGTCGTCTCGTATCATTATATGCGCACTAAGTCTTCTTTCTTTATTCCCAAACCTGCCAAGATTTTGACTAGACATACACACAATAAAGATCCATCATCAAGTATAGTGCATTGAGTCTTTTTCGCATTCACCTCGACATTAATAAAAAAAAGGCTGACTGTGTTCTCTTCCTTTTAGGGATAGGCCTTCATCTGAAAAGGTTATAAGCCCAGTTTTACAAGTCTTTATAACCTACACTAGTTTTTCAGGAGTAATGGTGGTGGAAATAGAAAATTAACCAAAGGCTTCAACTACCTTTTCTCGATAAGATTGAGAGGACATCAGTAAATACTAGATACTAATATGAGCTTATGTTTTCTTCAATTGTTTAAGCACTTTATTGTTCTTAGCTTTTTTGAATTCTACTTTCTTTTTAGGTAGGGTCCGACCAATCTTCTTAACCTTTTTCACCTTTTCTCCCTTAACCCTAGCAAATTCTTTCTTACCCTCTTCAGGATCCTCATCAGAGGATTTATCCCAAAAGTTTATGCTCTTCTCAAGCACAATTTCACTCTCATTATCCCAAAAGCTAGTTAAAATAATAGTTTCACTCTCTCTCACCCCCTCACTAATCTCTTGGTCAGACCCATAGGTGTCCTTTAGAACATACTCTTTAAGTAGTCTTAACTTGAGAAGGTAAGAATTTTGATGCTTAAGAAGTGGGTTTGAGTTGCCTTTTAAGTTTGGAATTTTTTTTGAATTAATAAGGTCTTGAATAGCTTTTTGAAAAAGCTTGCAATTGTTGGTGAGATAACCTATTCTTTGCTTGTAGGCACAGTGTTGGTCATGCCTATAGTTGTGAGGCAATGGACATTTTAATGGTTGTGGTGGGAGTGGTTGCAACTTCCCTTCTTTTGTAAGTTTTTTCAAGCACTAGGATAGTGACTTTCCTAAATTTGAAACCTTTTGCCTTGTATTGCATGTACATCTACTATCTTAGTAGTGCCCCTAGTATTTTTACTCAAATAGTTCTAGTTGCTTGATCTTTTGAACCCTTTATTCTGATAGTTTGCTTCTAAATCAATGGCTATGTCTTTTAATTGCTCCTAGGTGGTGATACCCTTAGCTATAAGCCAACTGTTCATGTGACTATTGGCATTTTTTTATGAATATTTTGATCTAATCAACTCGAGCTTATTCCTCATTTTCAGTATCTTAGCCTTCCACCTTTCCAGATAGTTTAAAAAGGTTTCATTAGGCTTTTGCTTCATGAGATCTAAATTTTTCAAGGACACTTCAATACCGGCATTATTGGATTATTGCTTGCTAAATGCCCAAGCTAATTCATTCCAATCTTTTTTAACCCTCTTCTCTTAGTAATGGTACCAATCTAGAGCCTGTCTTATGAGAGACATACTGAACAAGCTTGCAATGTGCTTTTCAGATAGATTAATGGCCCTCATCATGACTGTATATTGCTTCAAGTGAGTCATTGGTCAGTAGTACCATTAAATTTGCTCTACTCTGGCATCTTGAACTTGTGAAGTATGAATAGTAGGTCTTAGACTCATATCATCCAAATCAATATCTTTATCCCCAGTGACAAGTCTAGTTATAACCTTCATCTTTTTATTTAGCTTCTTGATTTGATCATCTTAAACTAATTTAGGTGGAGGGACATTACTATAGGACTTTTTAACCAAGGGGATTTCCACATTCAAAAGTTTGTCACCATTTTCTCCCACTACCTCTTTACCCTTGTGAGTAACTACTAAAGTCTAACCTGCTTAATTTTTGTACCCTAGACATGGCATTGGTGAAAGCTACCATCATTCTTTTCACCATCTCAACTATAGCCTCTATTAGTGTGCATTTGGTAATGAACTCATTAGCAAACATGATCACTCTCTTTGGTTAGACTGGTATTAAATCACTAGTTCTACTGAGGCACTTGCCTTCTCTTTTTCACTAGGCAGTGAATAAGGGATCAATGATGGTTGTCAAAACACTGTGTTAGAAATGATGCATGATCAATATATTAATAATGCAAAGTGCAGATGATGGGTGGTATGCATGGAATACATGTTCATAATGCAATAGAGACAAACACATATAAGGAATCTTCTAACCTTAATCCTCCTACACATGTGGTTAAGCCATTCCTTTCTTAGGCAAGATTACCTAAGCATCATTAGGGGGTATATAGGTTTAATCATGGGCTTTATTAAGCCTAATCAATCTCTCATATTTAAAGCGTATGTAAATGAAATGACCCATAACATTTAATTCTCATTTGATATGAAATTATGCTAGGTCCATTCTAGATAAAAGGCCTAATAGACTTAGCCCCACTTCAAACAAGGTTAAATGTAATAGGCCCACATAGAATCATAATGCAATTGCAAACTCTTAGGGTCATGTAACCTAGGGGAAGTTACTAAGTTTAACTACATAGGCTCATGGTTTAGTCAAAAGGCTTTATGGCTCCCATAAATAGGGGTCCCTCTTAATGGGTCTCTTTAATCAAGGATAATAATGACCTGTTAGTTGACCATTTTATATATCCAAAGGTATCAAGCTTGTTAGTGTGGATATGCTAGCAATTTCCCATTCTTTAATGAAAAATGGGTTCATGGTTTGCAACACCATTTGATGTAAAAAAGGACACAGTTTATATAAGATGAAATACATGGGACTAATAAAAATTAGAATATTAGATGGCATATTATTTTGGCAATTTCAAATTTAAATTCTCAGTCCCCAGTGGAGTCATCACTGTAGATTTATTATATTTTATCGAGGACTAGAGCAGTTAGTGTTTGGAGTCACCACTTGGCTCTATACTAACACCACTAATCTTTTTGCTCAAAAAGGGTTTTAAATTAGATCTTATTTATGCCCTAATAATATGCCTTCCTTTATATTCTAACATTTATCAATCCCGTATCATTCAAGCAAGTGTTAAATTAAATCATTCATGTTAGCTTTTTATTTAGAGAAAGTAAATGGTAGTATTGAAATATAAGATAAGCATAATTATGTATTAACATCTAGAAATTGAATAATTTATTAGTAGTTGTTTGACTTGACAATTACTTGCAATTCCATAGGAATTGGTGATAATTTCCTAACTCCCATCTCTAAGATATTGGCCTTTGTTAAAATAAAATACATTTTTTCATGCGATTTTTCTTAAAGAAAACAAAAAAAACATTTTGTTTAGGAAAATACCAATTAATTAGGTAGAAAATCATTTGATGTGATGTTAGGCTTTTTGGCATGTAAAATAAGTTATTAAACTACCTATTACAACCTAAAATAACAAAGCATATAGTTGGTCTCATCTTCATGTCGTCAAGTTTGTGCGGACTCAATATGGTTTTAATAACTGTCTATGTGGACTACTGCATGTGAAGGTTAATATGTCTATCCAAACCTTCGATCCTACCAAAATGGTCACTTGTATACAACTCAAAGAATATATTAGAAACAACATATAATAATCTATAAGGACCTAAAAATAAACTCACAACAACTTAGCATACATATGAAAGAGTGGTGATGCATGAAAAGAATTATCATTGGGAAAACTATGTACTTATTTGTTACAGAGGATACACATACATATACAAAGGTTGAGATTATAAACAATTGTCCATATGGACTATGATACTCATAAGAGGGAGTCTATATGGATTACAAAATAGTATAGATACATATAAGACATTATCATCCATATGGACTATAGTTCTTGAGAAAGGGAGTTAATATAAACGTATGTCAGTTTTATGATACCAATAATGTTCATATGATAATCACATGATATAACAACATATAATCATGTCAAATGTAACATGTATAATACATTATACTAAAGATATTATTAAAATAATGTTGATTATTAGTCCGCATAGACATTCGATTACACATATATCAACATATTTAGTCTATATGGTCATGAGCATGCTTCAAGATTAGTTTATGTGATTAGGATTAAAGTTATAGAATAATCACATTATGCCAAGAGTCAAATAAACACAATAAAATAGTATAGAACCATGACCTACTCTTATGATTAATGTAGGGATTACATGTAATCACCTCCCTTATGGTTAATCATGGGTCTACATGAAGCGATATAAATGTATAATGTATATACAGTAGGAGGCTTCATATCTTACCTTATAAAGAAGCTCTTAAGCAATAACACAAGATTGTAGGACTTTAGAAAGAATGAAGATTTAAGTATGGGCTGAAGTCTAGTAGTGTGAATCCTATGTTAGAGTCCTCTCCTAGACTCTCAGACAGTAGGGTTTTAGCTTCTCAATTTTTCTTGCCTTTCTCACACCTAAGAGGGGTATTTATAGGTTTAGGGGAAGGCTCTCCTATTTAGTAGAGGTGGAATTCTTCTAGGATTAGGGGACAGAGTTTAAATAAGAAGCTCCCACTTCTGAAAGCTTTTTGTTAGCAAGTCTGTATGGACTTAAGCTACTTAGTCCATGCAAACCTAGGTCATAGGCTGTCTCACTAGTCTATGGGCTTTGGGCCAGAATGTGCATACATGAACTTTGGTTTGTCTAAGCAGACCATAGGCTTTGAGCCTGATAGTGTCTAAGTAGGTTTGTACAAACTTAGTTGCATTATATCTGGGCGGACCAATGCCATGCTCATTCATGCAGACTAGGTTCCCAAGTGGCTTGTATTGTTGCTTTGAGCTTGTCTCTTGTTATCATCATAAGCCTAAAAGGGTAGGGTATTTACACTAAGGTTGCACATTTTATACTAGTCAAGATGGATTACTCTTTAGAGAAGATTCTAGAGTTATATATTAATGAGATTATTATATTGTATATAGTGCCTACTTCAATCATATCAGATTAAGACTTAAGGTTTATATCAATGTTTTAAAAGAAGCTTCACAATGCCTTAAGCACTCGATTGAGTTTTAGTATAACATTACATCCTCAGACTGATGGTCAATCAAAGAGAGTCATATAGGTAACTTTTATTACTTGAGTTATTTAATGATAAGTTATATGTGTGTGTCCATGCTAAAGTTTATGTTGATAGGTGCTCAAGGATATGTTGACGACTTGTGCTATAGAGTTTAAAGGAAGCTAAGATTGATACCTTTCTATAATTAAGTTTGCTTACAACAATAATTATCAAGCAAGCTTAGGAATGGCCCCTTACAAAGTTTAATATGAAAGAAAGTGCAAAACTCCTTTATGCTAGAATGATCTGAGTGAAGATCAAGCCTATGGGTTATATCTAATTAAAGATGCTGAAGAGAAGGTGAAGATTATCAAAGATGGATTGAAGATAGCTATAGACAGACATAAATCCTATGCTAATCTAAAAAGAAGAGACATTCAGTATGAAGTGGGAGACAAAGTGTTTCTCAAAGTGTCAGTATGGAAGAAGGTTCTAAGGTTTTGTAGGAAATACAA
>CANXYI010107560.1:0-10944 GCA_948208565.1 Hura crepitans
TGATTGGCTTTAGGCCTATGAGTGTGCTTAATAAGATATTAAAAATTTTGCTGAAATTGGATATAAAATAGTCCCAAAATTGTGTTTTGAAAAGTGGTCGAAATGACCTGTAATTGTCTAGTTGACCATTACCTAAGCCAAAAATGTCACTGGACAAAAAGTGTTAATTTCCTATGAATTAATGCTATGATAAATTATAACATATTAAACCTTATATATTGGTAATAACATAACTTAATTTTAATTTGGGGTTTTTACCCGGTAGAGCCAAAATGTGGCTATTCTAGACTGGCTGAAAAATAAATCGTGTGATAAAATTTATAATTGCCTGTTATTACAACTTAAATATTATAAGAAAACTTTTAGTTAATAAATAGACTTTAAATGAGCAACTTATCCCACTAGTTAGACACCCACTAGATGGGTTGACCAGTCAACTTAGGGTTTTCGTAGCTACTAGTTGTCTTATGTTTAGGCAGTGAATCTTATTTATGGTTGGGGAGACCTATGGGCTGATCTCCACTATGTCACACAGATGTTGAAATCTTATTTATGGCTGGGGAGGCCTACAGGCTGATCTCCATTATGCCACACAAATGTTATTTATTTGTGTCTAGGGAGGCTATGGGCTGATCTCTATTATGGCACACATGTTGGTGCAGCAATGTAGGTCCAGAATGGGGACCACTGCACTAGTTCATTTTCCCTTTAGATCTAGTGTTTTTAAGTGTTGTCTTCCTAGTCATGCCAGTGAATTAAATTAAGTGAATAATCAAAATGGTCATAAAGATAAAATTAAGCATAATTGGAAAATATTATTTGAGTAATTGGTGAAATATAGACTAAAGGGCATTTTGGTCATTTTACATATATGTTGTTAAATGAATTGATTATTGTAAAGTATGTATGCTATGAATATTAATAACTACTTTAAATAATTTATGTGAGTTAAAAAGGTTATTTCATGACATATAAATGCCTTGGGGGTATTTTAGTAAGTTGGCACCATGTTATATAAATTGAATCAAATAAAAAGGTAAACTCAGTTATTAGACTGCACATGTATGAAAAGATATAATGTCATGATTTAAATGCTTTAAGTTCACCACTAAGTATCTCATATACTTAGCGTACTTATTTTGGTGTATAGGTACTCAAGAGTGGAATCTTACCTCATGAAGCATGTCAATAAGAGTTTAGAGGATACCTATGAAGGAATATAAAGTAAATGTTGTACAATTTTGATATCCATATACCTAGGTGAGAGTTAGGTAGAAAAACATGTATTTAAGTTCTATATATGTGATGTATATAAGTAACCATAAACTATTAATGTAAATAAAATAGCCCTATTTGTTTTCCTTGTGTATATATGTTCAGAAATGATGCTTGTTGATGATGTGAGCTTGAGGCTCTATATATGTATGTTAATATCTGTGGCCTGAGGCCTATGATTGCTGTGTGATAGTTGTTGATGTTAGGTTGAGAATAAGGGACCAGATAGGTTTAGGATTTTTGAAATGTTTATAAAAGTGATTAAATAGGTTTTATTATTTTTGGATAAGAACCCAAACAACCATTATGCTGTTAAAAGTTTTAGAATTTTTTCGGGAATGACTCGTAATTACCTGGCATTGACATCAATTGCATGAATACAACTTAGTAAGATATAGAACCCAAAGTAAATGAATTTAGAAACAAAGAAAGTGAAACTAATGTAAAGTAATGCAAGTTAATTGAATGATACTTGTCGCCAATATTAGGATGGGTGACCTATGAGTGCATGCATCACCTATGGGGTTTCTTAGGGAATCTAGTAAGGGGTGTCACATTCTTGCATTTCCATATAATTAATTTATTTCATTCAAATAGAATTATTTACTTATACTCATATTACTCTCTTTTAATCACACTTAATTTAATTCAATTTACTGTACCTATATTTATTATATTTTCATTCAAAATGTTTATATATTTTTCTTCCTATCTACTTATTTAAGATTTTACCATATACTTACTTTCATTTCCTTTTATGTGCACCATTAATTTCTGAATTCTTTAACCTTTATTCAATAAAGTTCCACAAATTCATATTCTCTTTCCTCAGTTTGTGTTTTGGCTTACAACAAAAACATGCCAACCTTAATCATGTTATCACTTATACATATATATTCATATGTTTCTAACTATTTTTCATGCTAACCATATGAATATTCCAACTTTACCCTTTATTTTACCTTAGTATGCCTTTCGGCTTATATGATACTTTAGGCTTGTTCACTTGAGAATTACCATGTATCAATTTTTATTAGGTTTTAACATACATTGTAAAATTAAATAATCTAGATTATTTAATCATCTAACATATATATTCCTACATGTACATTTTGGTCTCTATTGGTTTGAAAGATTCTTTATTTATTTTCATGATTTTATGGCAGATATATCATTTTAACCACTCTTAATTACATTTTCATGCCACTAAATCACCTAAACCTTCATGATATAAAAATTCACTAATTTACACACATCTAAATAAATAAGTTTTATAGCAGAAGAATACACATACCTCACACTAGCTTTAAATCCATCAAGTCTTCATCTACTTCTCTTCACTTTCATCACTCACCATCCATCCTAAGTTCCATCAACTTTATACTTGATTTCCTCACCAAATATCAATTAGAACAACATTAATCACATAATTCCACTTAATTCTCTAACTTGTCACTTATAACTCTAAATTAACTACATAAACTACAAATTAAATAATTAGCTTACTGTTCTTGAATGTCCTCATATATTCCTTTTTCTCTTATTCCTTCTTCTAAATCCCATCTCTCTCTATACAATTTAGAATGGCTAATGTATTATGTTAAAGAAAGAAACCTCTAAACTATCATTTTTTGGTGATTATTTGGTAACATGGAATGAAGAAAATGGTGGGGGAGAAAAAGCAGAAATTTGGCCAAAGTGAGGGAGTTCAAGGAGGATAGTGGCTAAAATCAAATGAATTAATATATTCTTTTCATATTTATATAAAGAATGGATTGCTAGGATTTAAAGGGAGGCATTACACATGGATGGTGGGATTTACACATGGATGGTTAGGATTTAAAAGGAGGCATTACACATGGATGCTGGGATTTATCCCATGTGTAATTTCCCTTAAAATATCATTTAATCATTTTCCACCTTAATTAATTCATATTATACTTGGATGGCCAAGATTTTTCATACTACTATTTGATCTAGTGGCCCATTTTGCTCTCTACACCAAAATTCCATTGTATTATTCCATAAATATTCAATTTAATGGAATTTATTTCTCTAATTTTTTTAATAGTTCCCATGTCATAAAAATTTGAGTCACATGATTTTCATATTTTTCAAATTATTTTAGTATTTGGATGTGCTAGTTTCAAATTTTTTTGAGCATATTTTCTAAATTTTTGGTTCAGCCATAAATGGTTTACCATTCACTATAGATTGTAATTTGAACCACATTTTTAATTTTTAACCTCCTATATGATCTCAAATACTTCTCAAATTGCACCATAATTCATCAAATAATTGATGTTATCTCCTAGTGGGGTTAACTCATATTAGGTGTGGGATGCACTATTTATGGCTTGATGTCACTATTAATCGAGAGCATATCACGAACCTCATTCCTTTTACATTTCCATGTTCCTCTCATACCATATTCATATTTTTCATCCTTTCATGCATGTTCCACTCATCTTTAGGCCTCTAATTATGCATTTTCAATTTTGCCCTTAATCACCTTATGTATTTACCATTTTACCTTTTAGTTGTTTTTGCTCTATTGTTCAAACCAATTGACTCTACTTGATTCGTACATCCATTTTATTCCCTACTTTTTCTTCTAATTCCCATTTTATCCTTAAGAAAAACTGGATCGCAAGTCGTGGCATAATAACTTTTCCCCTATCTAAGAAATTTTGTCCTCGAAATTTCACTTATATACTTCCCCTTTTTAACTTTTCATAGGGGTTACAAACACTCTACTTATCTCAGTTTTGTGCTCCTTATAATTCTTTTCTTTTTTATATTCTATTTTAACCATTATAACCTTCATTCCAAAGTTCTTGCTTATATAAGTGTGTCCTGTCACTTTCCCTTTTAATTAGGGCAATATACATATTTATATGCTTGAGCTATAATTATGCATTTGTAATGATGTAAGCTAATGATAATGATGTTACATGATGATACATATTTTTATGATGATGGTCAAATGTAATCATGCATAACCCAACCCTCATATATCATGTCAATCAATGTGGCCCTTAATATCAGAAAAAAGTTGACAAGCACATTAAGAGCATTAACTATGTTTTTAAATGCTACTACTTTACATTGAATTCATCTAGTTCATTTACATCTTACTCCTTATCCCTTGTTGATACACTTATATATTCTTTCAACATTATTTTATTATAGAACCTTTAATTATACTAGTAACATTCCTTAATATCACATTTCTATGCTCATAGTTCTTTATTTTCATCTTTCCCAATATCATATATATTTCAGTTGTGTCTCATATTTTTACTTTCAAACTTAGCTCAAATTACTTTATTTACCCATAGTTCATATATTATCATGATTCTTTTCTATATAATCATCACATTCTCAGTTACAAGTATGCAGTAGATAATTTATACATTCTAGTCATATCCACACTCTATGCCATATCCATATTTTAATATTTAGTAGCCATTGTATAATAAGTTTACATAACTAGACCTACACTCTTTATACAAGAGCGCCTCTATCGCATATTACTACAAAGGGAACAAAAACTGTACTGAGAGAAAGGACCCACTGCTATACTACTTATTGATTTTGGATTATAAGTTTACTGCCTTTTAGCTATGTATTAAAAACTAACATGCTAAGCAAGCATTCAGTAGTGAATTTAGTGAAATATATGTTGTAATATGAATAAGCATCACACAAACTAGCATAATGTTTTTAACTATTACATGCTATCATGCATTAATTCATTCAGCACACCCACCATTATATAACAACATTATTCAATAAGGTTTATAATCTTGTAATAGGTTTGTCTTAAAATTAATGAACCTAATACATGCCATCTAATAATTTTATTATTTAGTAATAATTGTGTTTTTACCATGGATCTAACTTTACCTATCTTCCACCAATTAAATTTATATTAACATTATTTGTTTACCTTTCAAGTCCAGTAGTATATCTAAGGTATTATATGATCTATTTTAATCATTTTGTATCAAACTTTCTTTAATCATATTATTTTTCCCTTTATAATATTATTTTTATATACCATCAGTTACAACTTAGACCTATACTTGAAAGATAACTCCTTAAACACTAGATAATAGGATCTACATATGTGTAGTAGCTTACATTATGGACCTCGATAACTGCACCTACCACAATCTATCTGATAGTAGGGATCAGTTTTTAGAAACCTCTTAATACTGGAATACTAGGGATTAGCCCTAATGGAACTCCTAACAATGAGATAGTAAGGATTAGCCTAGATGGACCTCACAAAATCCCAGCATCAGTAGATAGTAGGAATCAATCCTAATGGACCTCCTAATATTTAAGGCAATGTGAGTAGTAGGGATCAGCTCGAGTAGACCTTCTAATACCTAAAAATGTGTAGGGTTTACATCTAAAACTTTGACAACTGCACCCGCCATACCATACAATTAGGCAATGACTCCCTAGTTGACCAATTAACCTATCCAGTAAGCTGTTTAACTGATATGAACCAATTTCATTCACTAGTCAAGTTTTATTTAACTTATCCATTTTCTTGCATTCATTCTAAATGTCATAGTTGATATGATTCCATTTAAGTTACATACACATATGTTGATTAGCTATTACCTATAACATCATAAAGTATATTTCTTAGACATCTCATTTTACTATTTCTAATTCCCTCATTGCCATTACATCAATTCTGCTAAAGTTCTATCAAGGACCTAGTATCATGTTCCCATATTCTCAGTTTTCCCATTTCAATACCATTTGTCATCACCTATGTTACAAAACCATACCTTATCTATTCACATTAATTCATACTCATTTCCATTCATTTACCTTACATTGGGAATTCTCAAGTTTATCATAATTTTATGCCTTTTTATACATTACAAGTCCCTAACACCTAGTACCATTTCTATGGCATTTACCATTATGTCACCTGCCTTTCTCTCATATAAACACCTTTCTAATAAGGTCATTCAATCACATCAAACTCACCACCATCACACAAGATTAGTGATATGTAATACACACATACCCCACACATATGCATTCATTCATATTAATAAAGTAGGTCTCTCAACCAAATCACAACTACACATAGGGGTTCATTTTCTTCTCAAATCCTTAACTCAATTTCATATGTTATACTTAACTCATTTTTACACTAGCTTTCCTTTATCTCATTGACACATATATATCATCCAATTGAGTCTCATTTGTCCATTATATTATTTTCCTATACACTCTATGTACCATTAATTCCTTCACCTTAGCATGCTCACAACATAAAAATAAATTTATTCTCACATCAGTTACCTTTAATCCAATATACATACAAGCATGCCCCTTAGTTACACCTTTCAACCATTGCCCTATACCTTTTATACACTGTATTTCTCATCATTTTCTTAACTCAATCATGCACCTAACATACTAATGAGTACATTTACACATTTAATACTTGTGATCACGCATGTACACATCTATACATTTTGGTTTCACCATTCGGCCATCTCATTCACTCACACCTACAAATTATTTTCTATTTCTTTTCTTATTCCTACTTGTTCATATTCATGTGGTCAGCTAATATAGACAATTTCCATGCACAATGATGTATATACACATACAATATACCATATCCATACATACACACATACTTGAATTGCATAAATAAGTAACACAACACATTTTTCATTAAATTCACTTACTACGGATTCCAAAGCACCTCAAATTCACCACTTAAGCCTTGTCTCCCCCTTCCTTCAACAATTCTCTTCCTTTTCCTATATACATAATGGATTTTTGCCTTAGGAAAATCATAATAAATTTTACACATCTCCAAACTAAAATCTAATCACATATCCATCATTTACACCTCAAATACTATGCTAGAAAAATATGAAACCTTAAGAAAAACCACTTACCTAACATTTGGTCACCATTCATCAAGAGTTAAATTCTCTCAACTTAGGCCTCCTCTTGCATTTTTGTACTAAAATCATGATCTAGAGATTATGAAGGCATTATTTGGTGGTTTAATTGTGAAAGAATGGTGTGTTTTAGGGTTTAAAGGAAGAATTAAAGAAAGAGAGAGAAGCCATAGAGGATAATGTCAGCATCTAAGGGAATTAGAGAAGAAGATGTTAGGTTTTAATCCCATACATACACATACACACACATTAACCCATTTATATTAAGATTGTGGATGGCCACAATCATGCCATATGGTGATCGTACAGCCTAGATTAATCCTGCGTATGTTTTAAACTCCAAAAATGCAAATTAAATGTTTAAGGCCTCCAAAATTATTCCTTTTAATGCCAAAGATTCCCAAAATTCTCAATTAAGGGACCTATATGATCTTAGCCCAAAAACCAAGGGAAACCCAATTAACTATGCACTTATGTATTTAGGAAATTTAGATAAAATATTAAACAACCTTAGAAAATTCTGATTTCACTACCATTGGACTCATTAGAAATTTTAACCTTCAAGTTATGCTATTTTCGGGCTAATCCGGGCATATCCCGACAATTTCCCAACTCGATGGAAACTTAGGTCATTATTCACTAGTTCTCAACATAAAAGAAATTATTGGTTCAGTTATTTCATTTTCATCATCATTTTGCCCATTTCAATTCTATAACTAGTACTTCCCCCTTGGCCACCTCAGTGTGACCTAGTTACTCGAGCATACTATTCATAACTTGGTAAGTACTATTCATGAAACTAAGATTCTTGGGCATTACATGATAAACTAGTTCAGGTATAGAACATTACATGCCTGGTTTGGTTATCATTTCTCCATTGTGTCATTTATATTTTTGACTTTGTTATCTTAGTTACCATTCTATTTACATATAAATATATGTTTCAAATTCTCTAAATATATATAACATACATACATTCAGTTAATACATACAAAAATGAATTAACAATATTATTAAAAATTAAGAATCATTTAATATAACTATCATTTACAAATTTCAATATGAAATTAAATAATTTAAAGCTACTATTCATTTACATAAATTTTATATTACAATAACACATTGACAATAGGAACATTTCTATAGGCAGAGATGCTCAAGATGGACTATTCTTACTTGTTCAACTATCACATAAGCTTTTGTCACTGTTAGGACTTAATCTACTGCTTCACCTAACTTAATCATCTACCTATGCATTAGCAAGAAGCTAATGTGCTAAGCACAATTGCTCAGTGGTGTATTCTAATTCTTTCAAACTTATACTTTCTATTATTATTAAATTTTATATCTATATTCCATTTTTTAATTATATAGTTCTCCACTAATCTATCAAATTTCTGTGTACTTATGTGCATATATGTGTATTGACATAATTATTATCCTTCTTACATCTCAACACATTATACTATATTATACCATTACTAATCATTTGTATATATTTATTTTTGTATATTTCTTTTATTCATAGCTATGTTTTCCATATTTTCTTTCTCTATTCAAGAACATGCCTCTTTTTTATCATAATAGATTCCCTATATTTCCTTTTTTATATCCATGTGTATATTACCACTTAATTTTTATAGTTCATTCTTTTTAGTACATTATTAAAGATATCGCCTTTACATTGTAGGTCACTCTCAATAGTGTTTTATTGATCTTTTACCCCATTATTTACTCATCTTAGCCCATATTTGACAGATAATATCCTATTATAATGGATAATAAGATAAGCCGATTGTGCAGTGGCTCACATTCTAGACCTCACTTGTAGCTGCACTTATAATGAATATATGTATAGTGGCCCCTTTTTAGACCTCGCCTATGACACCCATCACCCAGTCTAGTCTTTGAACTAGATGAGACTATTACATAACTAAAGTCTAACATGCTTCATTTACATTTAACCAATTTAGGGATCATCACATAAAAAATTCTGCAGCATAATAGCTGTCTAGTGACATTATTTGTTAAGCCTTGACTTTTGATCTTATTTGCCTAACATAGAATGAGAATTTGAGGAAACTATGGGAAATGAAATAGATGTACAAATCGAGTCGAGTTGGTTGGTACGAATAATAGTGTGAAAATTCATCGAGGGACATAATGGTTATTTTTCAAATTATTAGGGGCAATAATGGAAAAGGGTGGTTTAAGGTTCATTAAAATGTGGAACATCCATAGAAGAGAGAGAAACATAAGAGGAATGCAAAAATGTGAAAAGAATGAGGCTCGAGACTCGATCTTGGAGAATAGTGACACCGAGTCATGAATAGTGCAATCTCGGTCCAATTTGGGATTATTATACTAAAAATAAGTATTAATTATAAGATAATATAAGAGGTTAAATAAGCAAAAGGAGTTTTAGTTGTAGCATCCTTATAAATAGTAACCTAATTTTAACTGACTAATAAAATATCTTATTTGAGCTCAGAAAAATCTAAAAATAACACAACCTAATAGTAAAAACTTCTAACTAAGCCAATGGTACTAAGATTAGAATTTTCTAACAACCAAAAGTAAATTATTTAAGTTAACTAAAATGGTGATTATTTGGTTCAATGGGTTTCTCTTAGCCAAAAATTACAAAATTGAAAGGAGGTGCTAATTGAAGGATTTCTAAATTTTTGGTAACAAGAAAGGAATTTATTAAACCCTCTATGATTAAAATTGAATTTTTAAGGACTGAAATAACCTAAAATTAATCTTAACTATTGGATTTTTAAGTGGGATGATCTTAGCCATTAAAGAGAGGTATATAAGGGATGGAAACATCTAGAATTGGTGTAGAGAATTAAAAGCTTCATCTTCCTTTTCCACCATAAATGGCTGAAACATACATACTTCCCTTGCCTATTGATTTTTCTCTCTCCTCTACCATAAATTGCACTAGTACCCATAAATCAAAGGTCTAGCATTTATCTATCACCCATCTAAAGCCAAATTATAGTGAGAAACGAGCAAAAGAAGGTGAAATTTAGAAGAATTGTGGATGGAGAAAGTTAGGGTTTCTGTGGTAAGTTGGGTATTTTTAAAGGTTTAGCAATTTTCTATGTTATTTTAGGTGTCAAATTAAGTGATTCTAGCTTCAATTTGGAGTTTAGAGCTAGAAGGAATTTTCTATGAATTTTTATAATGGAAAATGTTTTATGTTTCTAGTGATTTTTAGAGGTAAGCATAGAGTGATCAAAGTTATGGTGTGAAAGGCTATTTTAGAGGCAAATGAGACCATTTATAAGTGTATTTAATGAAATATATGCATTTGTGTGAAATTTACTAATTAAAATGTATGTGGGTGTGTATGGAATTGATTGATTTTAGGGTTTATATGATGTTTAAGTTATGTTTATGATATAATTGAGTAAATTGAATGTGTATAAAATGATTTATCTAGGTAACTTGGTAAAAATAATAGGTTGACTGAGTTATTAAGATATGGTCAAAATGGTAAGATGATTATGATTGTACTTGATTTGTTGAATTTAGTTATGTAGGTATGTAATTGTTGGAAACGATGGTATATAATGAATAATTGCATAGCTAAAATGAGGTTGGAATGAATATAGTGATAAAAGTGAGTTAATTATGTGTATATTATGTTTGGTATATAGGATGTACAAGTGTGTGCATGTGTGATTAGGTTGGTAGAATTCATAAA
>CANXYI010107573.1:0-13098 GCA_948208565.1 Hura crepitans
AGGAAATAATTTTTATTGTGACTTTTATTAAGAAAAATCAACACCCATTTTATTAGCAAAACACCAATTAATTAAATAAAAAATGTTTCAATTATTTTTCCAATGTGTAAAAAATCATTTTTCTAATTATTACAGCATTCACTGAATATACAGGGAAATAGTTCAGTAATAAAAATATATTACATGGCAATTACCTAAAATACACCCTAACCGAATAAATAAAAAAATAAAATTACATTTTGAAACACCTAAAATACAATCTAACTAAACATAGGTGATAATAAAGGAAATCAACAGAAAAACACACAGAACACAGAACAAAATAGACAGTAGAAAATAATGGGTCGTTAAAAGATTACTTCACCAGGATTTAATGAGATGGCCAAAAAAATAACAGTCAGGTCCCAAATAATCAAACAACTCACATCACAACAACAAAAACAAAATATTAGTATGTGAAGCAAAAACAGACGGATAGACTGAAATAAAATAAAAATGGATAGTCACACAAATATAGAAAATATTGCACGAATAAATTATCACATCTAACTAGTAGAAGGATAAAGAAAAAAGAAAAATGAAAGCAGTAAAAATGAGGGAAATAATATATTTATATGCGAAGCAAAAATAGATGGAAAGATAGAATTAAAACAAAAACGGACAGTCCGACAAATGTAAAAAAAATTGCATAAATAAATTATCATATCTAATTGGTAGATGGATAAAATAGAAAGAAAAAAATGAAAATAATAGAAAAATGGATCAATTGACACATCGAGTATATTTGCCTTCAAAAAAGATCTCGACTAGACTGAAAAACCAGCTTGAATCTTCAGAAAATCTAAAAATGGTGTTGAAAGAGAGTATGTTTGCCTTTTTAGTGCATTTTCTCTCTTTAGAAAATTTCTCTCTCCTCAAAATGACCAACCTTTCCAAGGCAAATTAAGTTTCTCTTTTATACATGCTTCCCGAGGCTGAAATGGCCATTTTTGGATGAAAACAACCGTTTTCAGCCGTTTTGGCCAAAATAGCCAAAATGGCTTATTTTGGTCCAAGAACGGCTATTTTTGTGGCCAAAATGGCCATTTTGGCTTGAGTACGACCGTTCCCTATGGGAATGGCCCATTTTTCGTCGTTTTAACCCTTTTTTTGGGAAAATTTTGAGATCTTCAATTCGGATATGAATCCTTTTTGTTAGGATTTTTGTCCTTTTCATCATCATTAGGCAAACCAAACATAAGAGCCCTAAAGACCTAGTGTCTACAAATGGAAACATGATTTGAATTGAATGAAGATAGATGTCTATATTATTAGGGCAGGTTATGTGTACGTAGTACAAATGACCTAAAGTTACAAATATTGAAAGAGGCATATAAAGCTCCTTACTCTATGCACCCTAGTAGTATAAAGATGTATTTAGATTTAAAGTGTCAATATTGGTGGTTAGGTATGAAAAAAGATATAACAGAGTGTGTTGCTAGATGTTTGACATGTCAGTAGGTAAAAACTTAACATCAGGTTTCTTTTGGATGGCTACATCCTATAGCAATACCAAAATGGAAGTGGGAAAAGGTTACAATAGACTTTGTAATGGGACTGCCTATGACTAAGAATAAGTGTGATGTTGTGTGGGTAATTGTTGATAGACTGACTAAAACAACTCATTTTATTCCTATCAGAATGGATTACTTATTAGAAAGATTGGCTAAATTATACATTGATGAGATTATCAGAATCTATAGTGTACTAATAGCCATTATTTCAGATAAGGATCCTTACTTCACTTCCAAGTTTTGGAAGAAACTACATCAGACATTAGGCACCAGACTGACTTATAGTATAGCCTTTCACCTCAAATAAATGGACAATCAAAAAAGGTGATACAAGTGTTAGAAGATATGTTGCATAGTTGTGCCATCAAATTTAAAGGCAGTTGGGACTAGTAATTGTCCTTAACTAAAATTGCTTACAATAATAGTTATCAAGCCAGTTTGAGCATGGCACCTTATGAGGCACCATATGGCAGAAGATGAAGACACTGTGCTGGAGTGAAGTTAGGGAAAAAAAGATCTCAGGAGTTGATTTAATTAGAGATGTAGAAGAAAAAGTTAATGTTATCAAAGAAAGATTGAAAGCTATAATTGATAGATAGAAGTCTTATGTTAACTTGAACTGGAGGGATATTGAATATGCAATAAGTGATAGAGCATTTTTGAAGGTATCTTTAAAGAAGAAAGTGGTTAGATTTGGGAAAAAAAGAGAAAGCTAAGTCCTAGATTTATCGAGCCATATGAGATTACAAAGAGAGTGGAACCATTAACATATAGGCTAACCTTGCCATCTAAGTTACAACAAATACATGATATGTTCCATGTTTCAATGCTCAAAAGGTATAAGTCAGATCTTTCTTATGTAGTTCCAGTAATAAATATTGAGGTATAGTCAAACTTAAGCTACAGTGAAGAACCAATACAGATTCTAGCTCGAGAAGTGAAGCAATTGAGAAATAAAACCATTCGTCTAGTTAAAGATCTTTAGAAGCATCATAAAATAAAAGAAGCCACATGGGAACCCAAGGAGCAGATGAAGACTCAATATCCATATCTATTCATTCCAGGTAATTTTGAGGATGAAATTTCTTAAGAGGGAAAGAACTATAATGCCTATAAGTCAAGGCTATATGAATAGTACCTCTAAGGCTTGAAAAGTGTGCTCGAAGTTCCGGGTCACATTTATAAGGCTCGAGGTAGGGTGTACTATTCATGAAACTTTGAGGGGCTTGAAAATGATAAAAATGACTTAATTTAAGATTTAGCAAAACTAATAAATTATTTTAGACCAAAATCTAGTAGGCCATAGGCTTAGATTGACTTGGTTCGAGAATGACTCGAGATGTGCCTTAAAAACCTGAAAATACCATTCTCTGAAGGTCAAAAATTCCCCTGAGTCCATTAGTGAAGGAATTTTTAAATTCTGAGGTCATTTGCTACTTTTTCTTAATTTTAGGTTTTGCATGTAAATTGAGGTATTTAGTTAACTATCATACCGAGGGAATTTGGTCGTAAAATTTTACAAGCCTCTAAATAAACCTAATTGAGGATTTTTAAAATAAACATGATGATTTTTAGAGGTCTAAGTGAATTTCTAAAATTCCCTGAATTTTCTGCCTAAATCGAGCATTTTTTGGGTGCTCAGGTTATAAATGTCACCACCTAAGCCACCGTAGCCATTATAAATGCCTATTAATGCCACCTAAGCCTCCACTTGGCTCCCACCACTCACTTACCATCACTTTCTCCTTTTTTCCTCCTTCCTCTCCTGACGCCATCTTTTTTCCTCCCCCATTTTCATGGCTTCTTAAGCTTTTTTCTCTCTTTAATTATCACCAAAAATTCCATTGATGAGTTTAAAATTAATCTTTGAAGGTTTGGAAGGCAATAGGCAACCATAAAATTTAAAAAAATTCAAGGAGTCTATAAGTGTACATAAAGGGGGCTTGAGAAACCAACTTTGTGTGTTCCTCCTTTTTTATTTTATTTCCTAGGGGATTTCTTCATTCTAAGAAGGCCTATGTCTTTAAATTTTGGTTTGGAGTCTTGAGAAATTTTTAGTGATTTTTTTCTAAGGTATTGTCATATATATGTAGGCTAAAGGGAAGGTAGAGTGCAACAAGGCAATTCTTAAGCTTAAAGTGTAGACAAGGCCTTACTTTTTAGAGAGGTATATGAATTTAATGAATCTAAGGTATGCAATTTAGAATTCATGGGTAAATATTATAGGAATGGTGTATGGAACTTATAGCTAGGATGATTAGTGTATGTATAATGGTGTATTAAGCATATATTAAGGTTAATTCCATGCTAAATGAAAGAATTGTGTGATGATTAGGTGGAAGAAATATGGGAAAGGTCATGGCCTCACTTTGGTCAAGAGGTGTAGGTGTGTGTGTTTAGTGTATAGTGTGATTTAGGTGGAAATGTGATGGTTTGTAGTGTGGTTGATATGGAAATATATGAATTTTACATGTGAATGGGGAGAAAAGGAAGCTTTGGGGTGTCACTTTGATTGGTTAAGAGGTTCCTTAGGTTGCCTTAAGTTGTAGGGCATGGTAGTGTGTGACATTGAATAGGAATTAGCATGTTAGGGATGGCATTATAGGTATATATGGTGAATTTGATGGAAAAAGGCATGTAAGCATAGTTTCATGGTGTAGTTGAAGCATGTACAAGGCATATCAAGGCTTGGTTTATATGTTATGTGATGTGCGTATGTATGTATGTTTGCTTAAATGATGTCAATGTATGTGTATGCATGGATGAATGTGAAGAAAAATGTGGATATGGCCATTTGCAAACTTTGGCCAAGAGGTATGTGATGTAAGTTTCGCATATAGTCATGTCATAGTATGGTATATGTGTGTGTGAATGACATGGCATTTTAAGCATGGAATGTGTAATGTGAACTTTGCATGAGATATGTAAACATGTTTAACTAATGACGTATGAAAATGAATAAATATTAGTAAGGCATTAAAGGTTGGAATGTAGTTAAAAAGGGGACTTGAAAATGGACTTAGAAAACATAGATAAAAATGACCTAAAATTTGCTTAATTGGAATTGCATTTGAACCATATGTGTATAACATTTTGAGATGGCAATTGGATCCAATTTTAGTGGCATTTTGAGATTGGTAATATGGCATGATAAATGGCCTTTAATGGCAAGTGATATGGCATGAAAAGATGCCTAGTGAGTTGAGGTTATAGACCTATAATTGTGTACATAAAATATAAAAGTGACCTATAACTATCTTGGAAAAGTGATTTATGGACTTACAAACTGAAATAGCTCTAAACATGGACATAAATGGACTTAAAATAATGGCTTAAATTAGACTTAAAGTGGACTTAATTATTCCTAAGAAAGTGACCTAAAATGTCATAGAAAAATAGACCCATAACTGTCTAGTAGGATAAAAAATGACCTATAATTGTCTAAGTCAAATTTTGACCATCAAAATAAATTCCTAACTATCTATTTTTCACTTTTAAATATTATAAGATGATGATTAGTAAATAAATAGACATAAAATAAGGTCATATGGCCCATTAGTTAGATACCTACTAGATTGGTTGACTGGTCAACTTAGGGACTAGCAATGGGAGGTCTATAGACTGATCCCTACTATCATTTGGAAGTGTTTTAGTTGATGCTTATTTGGATATTGGGAGGTTTACAGATTGATCCTTACTATTCATTGAAGTTTTTTACGATGATTTTTGGATGTTAGGAGGTCTACAGACTGATCCCTATTATCCACAATGTGATTAGTGGTTGATTTGTTTGAGATATTGGGAGGTTTATGGACTGATCCTTGGTATCTTATGTCTGGTATTGAGAGGTTCAAATGAACTATCCTTGCTATCAAACCAAGCTGGTGCAACAGTTAGGGTCCAGAATATAGGCCACTGCATAACTTTTTAGTTCCCTCTAGGCCTGGTGTCTTTAAGTGTAGTCTATCTAGACAAGCCTATCAAATTTAAATTAAATTAATGTATATAACTGATTAATGACAATTCACTGAATAACTAAATTAATTGACATCATCACAGTGGCAAAATTGTAATTAAATGAATTAGGAGACTAATTAATAGGAATTAGTGCCTTGCATGAAGTTAATCTCTACATTGCATTTATAGCCTACTATTGTATTTGAGTTCCTACATACAACATTTTTTTAATGCATTAGATTTGCCACTGAGTTTTATACTCAACATACCAGTGTTTTTGTGCACAAGTTGCAAAAGTAAGTAGCCTAACCTTAGAGATCATGCAATATAGCAGCACGGACTGTGAAGGGTACATAAAAGCCTCTTTTTTCCTTTTTTTTTATTAGTTAGCACTTATGTAAACACTGTAGGTTATAGGTTTAACATGTTTAAAGGCTGCTTATATTTGTATATATAAAAAGGACTGGTATGATGTATATAAATAGGTTGTCTGTCTAAAATGGCTTTTTTATGGTTTTTTTATAACTGTAGGTTTGAGGCCCTATGTGATTGTGATGTGTGATGAGATAACTAAGGGCACCAGAAAGGTCCAGGCTAAAGAGTTAGGTTAATAATATTATTGAAGTGCTTTTAAAGGTGAATTTTTTTTCAAAATGTCACTCCGATAGCCATTGTGTTGCCCAATTTTCTGTAACATGTAGAATGTCTATTAAATTGTTTTCTAGGCCTGTTATATTTTATATAAGAATGTTTAAGTGTTAGATTGAGAAACTAAGCAATATCTAATAAAAGTTTTAAAACAATCTTTAAGTGTTAAGGAGTGCACACCTAGAGCAATTTAAGGATGGGTTGTAATGCTCGTGAAACATAGTTTCATGAACAGTACTTTTTGAGGCACGAATAGTGTTCCCTATGGTGCAAGGCACTATATAGTGGCTAAAAAAGGCAGTACTGGTAAAAAAAACTTTGATGAGCTAGAAAATGATGAAAACAAATTAATTAAAAGATTTAGTAGAACCAATAATTCATAATAGACCATAAATAAGTGAATAGTGAGATAAAAAGAATTTGTGCCGAGATTGGTTTGGATGTGCCGCATAGACCCAAAAAACCCTGAAGGCTAAAAATTCCAATGAGTTCATTAGAGAAGGAATTTTAGTATTTGGAGGTTGTTTAGTATTTATTCAAAATATTTTAATTAAGCGAGTGAATAGTGACCTAGGAAAAGTATGGAATTTTGACCCAAAATTTTACGAGCCACTAAATGACATAAAATGATGAATTTTGACATTAAAACCATAATTTTTAGTGCTCTAGAATAAGAGATATTAATTTTTAAAGTTTGACACAAAAATTGAATTAAATCAAGCATGCGAATCGAGAATAAATGAAATGGGGCCTAAAGGTCACTTAAATAAAGTAAGAATTATGTGCATCCAAGCCTATTTTGCACATATGAGCCCGTCTTCTCCATTTATTCCAAAGTTCCTAATGCCATTCTTCATTTATAAGACTAACTCATTTTTCCTCTTTCCTCCTCACTAAATTCACCATTTCTTTACTAAACCAAGCAATTAACCACTCAAAATTACCTCTACACCATAGATAAGCTTCTAGAAGTGGAATTCATAAAAAAAGATGGCTAAATTAGGAGAATTTCTCCTATGGTGAATAGTGTCACCATGAATAGTAAGTTGTCAAAATGAATTTTTATTTTTGTTCTGTAAACTAGGCATAATTCTAAGCTTAGGGGTGAAATTAGAACTTAATTTGGAGTTCAATTGGATTTTATAGGAATTTTTAAAATTTGGTATATGTTTATGTAGGAAAAGATAAAGGAAAGGGAAAACAAGATTAATTTTGGCGTCTTCAAATGCTGAATTTCCTTTTTGAGGTAAGTGAATGTGTTATAAACATATGTATGCTCATTTGTAATGAAATGTTTATATGGAAATGTGAATGTTATGTAAGTGTTATGTAAATTATGGTATAGTTGAATTATTTTATGTACATTAGCATGTAAATGGCTAAAATGTGTGTATTTGGCATTAAATTAATGGGTATGGCATAAAAACTCCTAATGGCTGAAAGGGTATTAATGGTATATATGTATGATTAGTGCATTAATATGTTAGTAAATAAGTAATGTTGTGATGATATTAAGGTACAGTTATAAAATGTACATGTAAATGAAATAAAATGGCATGATATAAAAGTTTAAGTTAAGAGATCAAGAATGGCCAAAAATGGTAACTTGAAGAATTAGGAAGGAAATGGTCATATATGCATGTAATTAATCTAATAACGAAAAGAAATTATTTTAAGGAAAATGATAATGCAAAATGAGATTTAAAATGTGAGAGGTGAACATAACACATAAAATTTTGTTTCTAGAATTTAGGACCTAAAGAGGTGCTAAAGAATACATGAAAAGTGCAAGGTTATAAAAATAATTATATAATTTAAATGGAATAAAAACTTAGTTGAGGACTAAAATTATAAGTATTTAAGAGTGATAATGTAAATCACTTGGCATTAAAGTCAGATAAAGAATTAAAGCAAAAAGAGTTCAAATAAAATAAAATGACCTTTACTTAAACAAAAAAAAAAAGACAGATGGCCCATATAGTTAGAGATCCACTGGATGGGTTGATCAGTCAACTAGGTATAAAGCAGCTACTACGTTTGATCGGGTATATCAATACCATTTTTTTATCACAAGTATATAGGTGTAGCTATAGTTAAGGTCTATTTTAGTCCACTGCACACTAATAAAATAAGTATGTAGGTGTAGCTATAGTTAAGGTCTAAAATACGGGCCACTACACACCTAGGATTCTGTTATCCAGTGTTTTAGGTGTAGTCTATCGGTATTAACCTATTAATGAAATCAATTATTAATTATCAGTTAATGGTCATAATAATATTAAATGAATGTCAAACACTGTGTTGATACATTATTGTAGAATTTCTAGTGCATATGATAATTTAATTATGGAAATGAAGTTATTAATTGCTATATATTATTGTAATTACTATAATGGATGATTGACTGAATGAATGTGAAAACATGCATATGTTTACCTCATATTCATCACTAAGTTTTACTCCACGTGTTGGCCTTTTCGATGTATAGGTCAAAGTTAGCATTATACAAGAAGTTGAGCCTTAGTAGCTGAAATGTCCAAGTCATTAGGTATTTTACTTTTGTTTTAGTCTTTTGACTGTATAGGGAATGTACTCATGTGTATAGATAGAGTTATGGGGCTGTAAATAGTTTTGTTGTTTATAGATAAATGTAAAGCTTTAAATGATGAATGTAAACTAATGAAATGAAAGTTATGAATGAGAATGTATGAATGATAATGAAAATGGGTTTGACACCCTGAGTTTGAGTGTTTTTGATTTTATCTTTCTTGCATGTGTTATGCTAATAGGATGAGTTGGAGAAAAAGTGTATAATGTTTTAGAAGTGCTTATTGTGCAGGAAAATTTTTTTGATTTTTACTCTGTTAGCTATTATATGAACTGATTTTCTGTAAAATCCTTTATACTAAAACGAATGAGTTTCTAAATGTATTTTATGTGCTATGACATGTAAAAAAAATTGAAAATGAAAAAACTTCACAAGCACAGTAAGTTAAAGAATAAATGTATAAAATTTAAATGAATAGATCCTTAGGGTAATCTGAGGATGGGTGACCTTAAGGAGAGGTTCATGCCTTTATCTATTTTCTCATGGAATCGGGTGAGGGTGTGACAAGTTTTGGTATTAGATCCTAGGTTTAGGCATTCCTAGGTAAGTTATGCATGAGTACATGTTTAGAGAGTTAATACCTATGTCAGCTACTATTTGTGAGGCATATAGTGCTTTCTCTTATAGATATACGATGAGTGAATGGATCCCACTAGATCAGGGGGGAGGCAATGAGCTTTGCTTTTATGACAGTCTAAAGGGTAAAAACTAGTGATAATACACCCATATTGAGTGATGCTACACAGCCAACATACGTATAGGGACAGATTCCACTAATCATGCTGCAATAGATTATGGATTTGTTAAGGTAGATGATAGCAGTAGTAGCTCAGCCACCTCTACCACCACTTGCTCTTGTACAACTAGTGGCACCCCAAAAGACTTACTTAGAAAAATTAAAGAAAATGGGAGCCACAGACTTTGAGGGGACAATAGATGATGACACGGGAAAGGCAGAGTTATGGTTAAAGAAATCAATCAGAATATTTGAGCAATTGGAGTGCACACCAGTCGAGAACCTAAAATGTGCTACCTATTTGCTACAAGTTGATGCACACTATTAGTAGGAGAAAGTAAAGAGGAGAAAGTTAGCTAAAGAAGTAACATGGGATTTCTTTCTTCAGGAATTCCATAAAAGGTACGTCACAGAGACATACCTAGATAGAAAAAGGCAAGAGTTCATAGATTTGAAGTAGAAGAATAGAAATATTTTAGAGTATAAAAGGATTTCTCGAGGCTTAATAGATATGCTAAGGAATATATATCCACTGAGGATACTAGATGCAAGAAATTTGAGAAAGGATTAAATATGGATTTAAGAATACAAATTGCCAACCTAAAGATCACAAATTTCTCCATGCTAGTGTCAATAGCCTATGCAATGGAGGAAATGATGAATGAAAGGAGATAATTCTTTAAGAAAAAGAGAGCTCTAAATATTGGATAGGGCAATAGTGCACCTAAAGGAAAGAGACAAAAAGAAAGTTATGGGAACAAGCAGTCATAGAATACAAGCTAGTTTTAGAGACAAGGCTAGGGTCAGAGGTAGGGTCAAGGTTTATAAAATAGACAGAGAGCTTCTGAGCAAGCTTTTAGTGCATCAAGAGCAATATGTAGAAATTTACTTTTAGAATGTAGGATATACCTAAAGAGACACCCAAGAGAGTGCTAGTTTAGGAAGAAGACTGAGGGATGCTTTGTGTGTGGTTCCAAGGATCATTTCAAGAGAGATTATCCAAAGAGACAAGTTGAGACATAGGCTACTGCACAAACTATTGGCAGAGGCTAGAAGGATCAGACAAATAAGGGAAATAGGAGTCAGAGAGCTAGGACAAAGACACGAGCACTAGCTCACCAGTATACGATTAGATCTCGAGAGGAGGTTAAGGCATTTGATGTCATTACTAGTACATTTTCTCTCTTTGATTATGATGCATTGGCTTTGATAAATCCTGGTTCTACACATTTGTACATATGTATAGCACAAGCACTTGATAGAGGTTTAGAGCTTGAGCTTATAGACATAGATATTCTAGTCAGCAATTTGATTAGACAGAGTGTGATAGTGAATCGAGTTTATAGGTGCTATCCTCTGATGATATAAGATAGGGTATTCTCAATTGACTTAATTAAACTTCCATTCCATGAGTTCAATGTGATCGTAGGCATAGATTGGTTGTCTGAGCATCAAGCAATGGTTGATTGTGAAAAGAAAAAGCTCACACTTCGGATTGCTGAAGGAGATAAAGTTATTATCCATGGTGAGATTAATTCTCTACCCAATCTTATATTAACCATATCAGCTAGGAAGCTCATCCGAAAGGGGTATGAGGCTTTCCTTGCATACATCATTGATACTCAAAATGATTCTTCTCCAAAGATTGATTAGATATCTATGGTATCAGAATTTCCTGATGTTTTTCCTGAGGATCTTTTAGGATTGCCACCACATAAAGAGTTAGAGTTTGAGATTGAGGTGTTTCCTAGTACAACACTAGTATCAGTTACTCTGTACTAGATGGCACATTTAAATTTCAAAGAGTTGAATGTCTAGTTTCAAGAATTGCTAGATAAAGGGTTTATTAGATTGAGTGTTTCACCATAGAGAGCACCGACTTTATTTGTGAAAAAGAAAGATATATCACTAAGGTTGTGCATTAAATATAAGCAGTTGAACTAGGTGTCAGTGAAGAACAAGTATCCACTACCTAGAATTAATGATTTGTTTGACTAGCTCAGGGGAGTAAGTGAATTCTCAAAGATCAATTTAAGGTCGGGATATCACTAATTGAGAATTAAACAAAGCAATGTCTCGAAGATGACATTTAGAATAAGATATGGACACTACAAGTTCTTAGTGATGCCATTTGGGCTTACTAATACATTAGTAGTGTTCATGGATTTAATGAACTAGATTTTTAAGCCTTATCTAGACCAATTTTTTGTAGTCTTCATTGATGACATTCTAGTGTATTCCAAGAGTAAAAAAGAGCATGAAGACACTAAGAGAAAAATAGCTTTTTGCAAAGCTAAGCAAGTCTGATTTCTAGTTGATAGAGATGTCTTTCTTAGGATACATTACATCTACAAATGTGATCAGGGTTGATCCAAGTAAAGTGAAAGCAGTGATGGAGTGGAAGTTACCCAAGAATGTGATAGAGATATGTAGTTTTCTAGGTTTGGCTGTATACCATAGAAGATTTGTGAAAGGATTTTCATTAATAGCCACACCACTCACCAGATTGCTTAGAAAAGATGTGAAATTTGTCTGGGATGACAAATGTCAGGTAGGTTTTGATAGACTTAAGGTGATGTTGATTGAAGTGCCTATCTTTACACAGCCTAAGCAAGGTAAAGGTTTTATGATATACAGTGATGTTTCACATAATGGACTTGGTTGTGTGTTAATGCAAGAGGGAAAAGTGATTACTTATGCTTTAAGGCAACTGAAGCCACATGAGAAGAATTACCCGACACATGATTTAGGATTAGCAGTAATAGTGTTTGCACTAAAAGTGTATATTATCTCTATGGTGGGAAGTGTTACATTTACACCAATCACAAGAGTTTAAAGTACCTCTCTACTAAAAAAGAATTAAATTTGAGGCAGCAGAGAAAGATGGAATTGATAAAGGACTATAACTATTTGATTGACTACCATCTAAGAAGAGCAAATATAGTTGCAGATGCACTGAGTAGAAAGCTAATAGTTGTAATGAAATTGATGAATGCTAGAATTGAGTATACTTCAGATGATGCCATTTTGGTAGAGTTACACTTAAAACCTGACTTTAAGCAATAGGTAAAAAAGGCACAAAAGCAAGATGAGCAGCTTGTGAAGTTGATGAGCAAGGTTAAAAAGAGGAAAACTATGAGATTCAAGATTAGAGGAGATGATTGTCTATACTATCAAGACAGACTATATGTTCCTAATGTGGATTACTTGAGAAAAAAGATACTACAAGAAGCATATGATTCTCCATATGCTATGTATTCGTGAAGTACAAAAATGTACTTGGATTTGATACCTTATTACTGGTGGTAAGGGATTAAGAGAGATATGGCAAAGTACATTTCGAGGTGTTTGACATGCCAACAAGCTAAGGCTGAACATCAGGTTCCCTCTAGATTGTTACATCCTATAGCAATACCATAATAAAAATGGGAAGAGGTGACTATGGACTTTGTCATGGGCTTACCATTAACCAAAAGTAAATGTGATGTTGTTTGGGTGATAGTTGATAGACTGACAAAGATAGCTCACTTCATTCCAGTCAGAATGGATTATTCCCTCGATAAGTTAGCACAGATATATATTAATGAGATAGTGAT
>CANXYI010107625.1:0-12832 GCA_948208565.1 Hura crepitans
ATGTGTTTTGAAAATATATTCCATACTAAATGTTTAATAGGTGGAAACATGTGTAGCATGATTATACATGGGGGATTTTATTGAAATGGCTAGTACTGCACTAGTAGAATGGGTTGTAATAATAGTTAACAATTCATGAAAGAGATTATCATATTTCCTCTCTTCAATTAAATGTTAAATCTAAAACTTTTGCATTTCTAGAATAAGAAATATTTTGTCATTTTTTGCATGTTTCTTGGATTACTAGATGATACATAGTGTAGTAGAGTAAAAACAAAGTATTATATATAATCAAAAAAGAATAAATACCTCAAAAGTAGTTAAACTCATTAACGAACTTCCCATCCCCACTTTTTTTCTTCCAATTATTTTATGTATTTGTATTATAGGGAGAAGCAAGGGTCACTGTGTATGTTTTGGTTTCTTTTTAATTGGAAGATACAGTGATAAAGCATTATTTGAAGTGTACCTATGCATATTTCCAACACCCAAAAATCTCGATCTTATGAATAGTATTTCCTAGAATGTGAATAGTTTTTCTGGATAACTAGGTCACACTGAGATAATTAAAAGGAAATATTGATCATAAAACAATATTGGTTAACGGTTAAAGTAAAAATAAAGTTATTAAAGTGATTAAACATACAACTAAAAATTTTATGTCAGCGTCTTACAAACAGTGACCCAATTTAAATTGAATGATAAAATATATAGAATGTGCTAAAAATGACTAAAAATAGCATGATTTGAATGTTAAAAATTCCAAATAGTCCAATAGAACTAAAAGTAAATTTTTTTTATGTCAATATGTAATTTATTTAAACTAAATGAAAATGTGATTAATTAATTGAATGAGTTTCCATTAGTTTTAGGGCATGAGATTTTAAGGGTTACTAAATTGTAAAAATTTTGAATTTATGATGCAAAAAGGTAATTTTTAGAAGCTTAAAGTTTAAAATTTTATTTTTAAAGCTTTAAAATAAAGAAAAAAATTCTTAACCGTTGGGTTGCCATGTGGTGAAATCTAAGTCATTGAACAACTTAATATATACAGTGGTTTCACATGTATTCGGTGTAGAAAATCAACATAATCTTTTTCCTCCTCCCGAATAAAACTTGATACCACTTTCTCTCTATTTCTTCTCCCCATTTTTGTCATTTCTTTAACATTTATCACTCCTTAGCTACGATTTACTCCCTTAAATTGATCCTTGTCACCTTGAGAGCTTTAATTTTATGTCAAATAAGTAAGAATGAGGTGAAATTGGGGGAATTTTAGGGTTTGATGGTTTAGGGTTTCTAACCTCTAAATTTAGGTAAGCCTTATTTTGAAACCCTAAAATTTTTTTGTGGTAATTAGGCATTCTTAGTTTAATGGTTCTAGTATTATTTTTGAGCTTGGTATAGTTTAAAATTTTCTACGAATTTTTCTAACTTAAACACTATTATGTTTTTAGAGAAATTGGAGGATACCTAAGGAAAAGAAAAAGAGAATCTTTAAGGCATTATTTAGGAACCTAAATAATCATTCCATAAGTGTATTCAATAAAATATGTGTGTATATTTATGTTTTTGGATTTTCAAATATATGTGTATTATGCTTAAGTTGTTAGTTTAAGGGTTTTGATAACCCTAAAAATGTAAGCATTTTAGATTAGGGTTTATAGCATACTAAATAATAAAAATTAATGAAAATAAAAATAAATTAAATAGGGTAGTTTTCACTTTGGCTAAATGTTCTATGAAAAAAGCTATTATCGTAATTAATGTAAGTTGAGTCTAATTGTATATGTACTTTATGTTTAAGAGCTACAGATTCATAAATGTATATGACATTGTAAGTGGAATTTATGAAATGTGTGTATGGTTGTGTGATAAAGTGTGCGACACATAATATGTGGTTGCATAATGTAATGTGCAATGTCTGTTGGTATAATGGTAACATGAAAATTGGAATTTAAGTCACAAGACTAATGGTATGAGATTACTACTTGGGTTTGATGTGGAGAGATAATGTTAATAATAGGGTGATGTCATGGAAATGTGGTATACATAAATTACCATGAAATGGTAAATGGAAAGATAACAAGTATACATTAATCGAGTGACTATATGAATAGACATGGGCATATGATAATGTACAAATGCTAGGTAATATTGATGTAACTAAAATAAACAAGTTAATGGCTCATATGAGTTAGACAACCTAATGGATAGGTTAACTGATTAAGTAGGGAATTAGTAACTGGTAGGATACTATGGCATCATTTTCATGCGGGTGAATCCCCCATAAGGACCATGAGGGCCACCACATACCTATATATTGTATATTTATCTTATATTTTATTTATACATGTGCAATCACTGTGAGATCTATAAAGGCTACTACATATGTTCATGTAAATGCAGCCACTATGAGGTCTATGAGGGCCACTACACAACTTCATGAGAGTGCAACTGCCATGAGATCTAATGGGGCCATTGCACACTTTCATGCAGGTGTAGCCACTGTGAGGTCCAATAGTGCACTGCACAATCTCTTGCTAGTACAGTAGCTATGAGGTCCAAAATGTGGGCCATTAATTCCAGGATACATATCTGTCAAATGTGGGCTTAATAAATGGCGAATAAGGGTAATGTAAAATTTAGGGAAATAAGTTTGGAAATAAATTACTAAAAAAATAACATTACAAAAAATAAATATTATGATATGGTTAAGTACATACTACATAAATATAATGTTGTGTGAGAATACTTCATGACATATTTCTATATTTACATTGTATGTTGAATATGAATGTAAACGAGTGTAATCATATTTTATTGAATACACCATTAAGCTCTATGCTTAGCATATTGTGTTTTTAATCCATAGGTTGTATATAGTTAACATTAGTTTAGCCTTAATGCAGCAGTGTGCAAACTCGACAGCCACTATTTTGGTATATTTTTATATTTCTTAGTTTGATGTATATAATGATAGATGGCACTCATATCCAAATAGGTTGGGGTAAGTCTTGTTCAATTATGTAAAGTGAATATGTTAGGTTTTAATGTTACAATGGCATATGTATGTCAAATTATACACTTTTCTTACTGATTTGACTATTATAGATGACATGACTGCTATAATTGTAATGTTGATGGTTTGGATTGATTAGGAGAATTAGGAGGATCTCATATTATTGATTGAGATTAAGATTATTTAGAAGTGTTGCTATTAGCAGGTTTTATTTTGGGCTATGTTAACGTGTAACTCTTATGCTGCTAGATTTTTGTTAAATCGGGATAAAAGTAGGTATGCATGAATGTATTTGCATAATTAAATTAATTGTATTTTTATAGACTACATATAATCAATGGCTAATTAAAGTGTTTTAAAAAAATAAAAATGAAATTAAGTTTATCGAATGAGATCAAGTCAGGTTTTTCAATGTGTCATCTCTTAATCAAGCTCGACTATCGAACTGAGTAATGGGTGTTGTAATACAAGCCATTTGTTGTTGGAAAGGCCATGGCAATTTGATAGAGGAGTTATGCATGATGAGTATAAGAATATTTTTTCGTTTAAGCTTGGTATTCAAAATTTCACTTTGCACCTCTTTCATAAAAAAAGGTTTATCTTCATCAATTGAAGCTTCAACAAAATTCAAAAGGGTGTTTAGGAAGTGAGGAAAAGAAAAATAGAGAACAAAAAAAGGCTATAAGAAGGAAAAAACATAAAAGTCCAATGGTGAGAAATTGCACAAGAGGAGAAAGGAAAGAGGGATGTGTAAGAGAGAAAAGGTTAGTGCATGAAAAGAAAGAAAAGAATGAATTATGTAAGAATAGTGAAATCAAATCAATTAAGAAGAGTGAAAAAGTAAGTAAAAATAAGTGTTTCTTTTCAAAAGAGAGGATTTGTAGAATGCAAATCTAGGTAAAAGAGATTTTATAGTTGTGAGGTTTAAGGAAGTTTCATTTTCTAATGCTGACCTTAACCCAATTCTGCATAGTATGTTTGTATTTGTTTTGTAGGAATTCAAAGATGTTTTCCTTGATGAAATGCTAGAAGGGTTACCACTATTGAGAGGCATTGAGCACCGAATTAACTTTGTTCTTTGAGCCTAAGTTCCAAATTGTCTAGCTTATAAGAGAAATCCCAAGGAAACAAAAAAAACTTCAATGACAAGTGGATAAATTACCTACTAAGGGACATGTTAGGGAATGCATGAGTCCTTGTTGCATGCTAGTGCTATTGGTTCCAAAGAAGGATGGGATATGGAGGATGTATGTGGATTGTAGAGGAATCAACAAGATAACAATTAACTATCATCACCCTATTCTTAGATTAGATGATATACATGAAAAATTGCATGGTGCATGTATTTTCACCAAAATTCAATTGAAAAGTGGCTGTCATCAAATTAGGATTAAACTATGTAATGGATGGAGAACATCACTTAAAACAAAATATGGTTTTATATGAGTGGTTAGTCATTCCAGCTGGTTTAATTAATGCATCTAGTATATTCATGAGATTAATGAACCATGTTTCGTGCAATTTTGTTGGCAATTTTGTTGTTGTTTGCTTTAATGATATTTTAGTATACAACAAATGCTTAAATGATCACATTATACATGTTGAAGCAGTTTTAACTATGCTTAGAAAGGAAAAAAAATGTATGCAAAATTCAAGAAATGTTCATTTCACATGGATAAACTAGTTTTCTTGGGTTTGTTATAAGTGCACAAGGCATTAAGGTAAATGAAAAGAAAGTGAAGGCTATCTAAGAAGAGCTAATGCTTTATGAGTGTGAGTGAGGTGAGAAGCTTTTATGGTTTAGCTAGTTCTTATAGTAGGTTTGTGAAAGACTTCTTCATCGTTGCTATTCTTGTGACTGAGATTGTAAAAAAGAAGGTGGTGTTTAAATGTGAAAAAGAGCAAGAACATGCATTTCAAACATTAACAGATAAATTGCATTTCGCTCATCTTCTTATTTTACCTTATTTTAATAAAACTTTTGAAATTGAATGTGATGTATTTATGAATTGGTATTGGTGCTGTGTTAATGCAAGAAAAATATCCCATTGCATTTTTTAGTGAAAAATTACATGAAGGCCATCTTAAATATTTTACCTATGATAAAGAATTATATGCCTTAGTTCATGCTTTAGATGTGCAGTAATATTATTTGCTTCCTCCGAAACTAGTCATTCATATTGATCACAAATCATTAAAACATTTGAAGGGGGCAATGAAGTTAAATAAAAAGCATGCTAATTTGGTGGAATTTATTAAGACTTTTCCTTATGTGATTATCTATAAATAGGGCAAGGAAAACATATTTACTAATGCTTTATCTAGAAGATATGCATTAATCATGACACTTACATCAAAGTTGTTAGGATTTAAACAATTTAAATAAATGTATACAACTGATATGGATTTTGCTAAATTGTAAACTGCATGTGAACATGGTACATTTAACAAGTTCCATAGGAATAAATGTTTTTTATTTAATGAAAATATGATTTTTGTGCCAGTTTGTTCTATGCATGAGTTATTTATTAGAGTCATATAGTGGTGGTCTCATAGGACATTTTCATGTGCATAAGACCTTGGATATTTTGTATAAGCATTTCTATTAGCCTGGTAAGAGAACAGATGTTGAAAGAGTGTGTTCTAATTGTATTGTATGTAGATAGGCTAAATCTAAGTATATGCCATATGGGCTTTATACTCCTTTACCTATTCTTATTATACCTTAGACTAACATTTCCATAGATTTTGTGCCAAGTTTACCTAGAACTAGGAAAGGTAGGGACATTATTTTTTTGTTGCTAATTTTTCAAGTAAGATGACACATTTGATTGTGTGTCATAAATCAAATGATGCCACCTATGTTGTTGATTTAATCTTTCGTGAAGTGCTAAGGTTATATAGTGTTCGTAGGTCAATTATTTTCTAATAGGGATGCTAAGTTCTTAAGTTATTTTTGGAGAGTTTTATAGGGTAAATTAGGAACTAAACATTTATATTCCACTACTTGTCACCCATAGACCAATGGCTAAACCAAAGTGGTAAATAGAACTTTAGAATCCTCATTGTGTGTTGTTTTTGGTAAAAATTTTAAAACTTGGAAATATTGTTTTCCTTTTATTGAAATTACTTATAATAGGACTTTACATTCTTTTACATGTTTTTCTTTATTTGTGGTTGTGTATGGATTTAGCCCTTAAATTATGCTAGATGTAATGCCTTTGCCTTTGAGTGACATTATCAATCTAGATGGTGAAAGTGATACTAACAAAATTAAGGCCATCCATATGAAATAAAGTGAGATGTTTGAGAAAAAGAATGGAACAACTTTCAAAACAAGGAATAAAGTTAAAAAATAGGTGATCTTTGAACCTAGTGATTGTGTTGGGGTACATTTAAGGAAGGAGAATTTTCCTAATCAATAAAAGTCCAAGCTTTATACTAAGGGAGATAGGTTATTTCAAGTGCTAGAGAAAATCAATGATAATGTATACAAGATTGACCTTTGAGGTTAGTACAATGTATCTACTACTTATAATATATCTGATCTATCTCTTTTTTATTTAGATTTAGATTTGAGATAAGTCTTTTTGAGGAGGGATGAAATCATATGAGCAAAGCAGAACAAAATAGAGAACTTACCATGCCTAAAAGACTAATAATAGGTTAAGGGAAAAAAACTAAAGGAAGGATTTGCAAACTTAGCTAAAATCTTTGTTGAAGAAATGTAACAACATTAGACTAAGCATGAGAAGAATAGAGTAGTGAGCATAAGGAATAAAGTAGAAGAGCCTAAGATGTTATGTCTTGCATTTAGGCTTTAAAAGTGGGCTAGACTTCATATGGGCTTAGTTTATTTTAGGTGTGAAGGGCTTTGTTCAATTGAATATTCAATTAATGCAATAATAGTTTAAAATAGGCAATTTAATTCAGAGTCAACCAAACATGCCCATTATTTTAACTCCTATTTTGAAAAATGAAGGCCTTATTTAGTTTAGGTTTAATTATTGTATTTTTGTTTCTTGCTAAAAGGTGTCATCCAAATATGCCCCTTACTTTCTATTTCTTTATTGAATTTGGACTTGGTGTATGAAGCCTATAAATAGCCTTATTGTTGGCTTATAAAATCTCCATTGAATGAATTGAAATGATCAAATAAAAGTTTTCTTGAGAAATTTGATTATGAATGTGTACAAGTAAGGAAGATCATTCTTGCCTATTGCATTAAGAAATTGAGTAGCCATAATTTAAGGTAAGATCTCAAATTGAACTTATTCAATTTCTTTCTTTTATTCTTGAGTATCTAAATTTTCAATGGTGTGTTTCTTAGAGGTTTAATAGAGAGGTCTTTATTATATGGGTTTGTTCTTATCATTTTTTGTGTTTGGGGTTTCAAGATCACCATGTCCTTAAGGTTCTACACCATCATACCCTGTGCCTTAATGAACCTTGAAATAAGCATTTAGATTCTAATTACATATGAGGGCATTTAGAGGTGGTCTTAGAGTTAATGGTGTGACAAGGCCTTTCTCCTTGTGTTTTCCAAGACCTTTGATAATGTTTTGCTAAGATCCAAGAATCTGAGATTTCTAATAGCACGAATATATACATATTTTTTATTAAATGACCCTAAACTGGAATTGCTCTTCAATGTCTATTTCTTTTTACTCTTAACATCTTTAACTCTTAATATATCATTATATGCCTTTGAGAATGTCTTCAGTGGAAGGTATTGAAGCTTGTAGGAGATGTATAGAAGTGTGTTTTCAACCATTATGCTTTCTTAATCCTTTTCCAATGGTAGTACCTCTATTTTGACTACCTTATTTCTCTATCTCAAAAGAAAGCTTACAAAACTCTCATTAGACTTTCGCTTGGTAAGTTCAAGGTCAAGAAAGTAGATGTCAATGTTAATGTTAAAAGAATGCCCTAACCAATTTTATGACATCCTTACTCGATTCGATCATCAAACTTGAATAAGGAAGGCACACAAAAACTTGTTATCTGAACTCTTATAAAATCTTAACTCATTAAAACATAAATTAAACCTTGTCATTAATATAAGTTTTTAACTCAATAAAATATAAATTAAACCTTGTTAATAAAACAAGTCTTTCTTAAAAATACGAGTTAACAAAACCTTTTCAAAATCTAGGTTTGATTCACATTAGAAACATTTCATGCTGAAAATCTGGTAGCATAACAGCTGTATTAGGACATTATCCCAAATGTCCATAGTAACCTATATAGTAAAATACACTTCTGTAAACATTTTCAACTCATTCCATAACTCCTATGACCCTGCTTATCACTGCAATCAACTAACATCTCAAAATTACAAACCATGCAACAATAATAATATCATACAAGTAAAATAGTTCAAAAACCCACTTTAAGTAAGTTATAGACATTTTAAAACCATAATTTGCAATTACATATAGCTTAGGCCCACTTTTTCCAAAATTACATCATATGAGTGCTTTACAATTATACATCACTTAATCTAGATATATGTACCAAAAATATACCAAAAGAATCTCCTTCTCTTGATAATCTTGATGATATGAGGCTTTAGCTCAAATTCTCTTTACCTACATATCGCAAAGACAAATGATGCACTAAGTAATAGCTTAGTGGTGCAATCAAAATAACTTGTATCATTATGCTGTGTAACATTATACAATAATAAATGAAATATAAACTTACAAATCATTACATGATATGTAGCTTTATATAGAACATGCTTTTATGTTATAATATGGCATGAACATTTAACATAATACATCATAATGTCATGCATCATAAAATTCATACATCATAAAACCATATTCTTTTTTCTTTATAATGAATTTATTAAGCCCATACTCAAGTAAACATAAACAATGTGGATAATAGAGTATCGATAAACCACCTAGGCCCTCAAAACCACATAGGATCCATATGTATCAACCGAGGGCTTGTGAATAGATATAAATATCAAAACACATTAGACTCAAAGGTCACAAATCATCATAAGACTCATAGGTCAGACATAAGATGGCTAGTATGACCTCTATGAAGCTGTAGGTCCATCTACTAGTGTTGGTTAAAAGATAAGAATAATATAGATCTAAAGGACAAAATGTTTCACAACTTGAAGGCAACATAATAACTCGAAGGTTCACACATCACAAACTGAAGGCTTCGGAGGTACTGAAGCACCCTAAAAGCTATTGTCACTCCTAGTTGACTAGTCAACCTATCCGACTAGGCTATATACTTGCTTGGGCAACTAACTAAGTTTTATTTTTAGTTTCACCTTATTAATATAACTTAATATGGCATTTAATTAAATTGGGTTAGCCAACTAATAACCAAACTGGGTAATTATATTATCTCTTTTATTTTAACATGCTCATGTTTCATATGTTATAAAAATGCAACATCAAGCCTTCTTCTAGCATAAGCTTATAAAAATGCATTATGCCATTATTCTTTCATGTTTCTCTTTGTAACATGTGCTTTATTATCATAACATGAATAATATGCCCATATTAACATATTAACATAAAGAAAACCACAAGGTAACATAGCATACCATATGTTTTGCCAAAAATGACATCAGAAAGCATAAAATCACAAATCTCATGTGCATATCATTCATACACCATAAAAGCTCTTATAATGTCATATTTTACACATAATATGTCTCAACACAGTATGGCCATCATGCTAGACCATTTAGCCATACCAATATACACACATATTGTATTGCATTTCATTATATTTTCCATTCATTTCAAATGTACATAATCACTTACATCAAATTATCTCCATGCATCATCCATTTCATGCATTATATAGAGCACCCACACATGTAAATGCATATTGGCCATTCAACTAAGTCATCATGTATGCATAAACTTGCATTTTTTCTTATCACACATAGCATCACAAGTTCTCATGATTATTAACATTCATGTGATCATGCACTATCCATAACATGACTAATATGAAGCATATACATACATATGCATACCATAAGGCCATTTGGCCATGAAGTCTCCAAACACTCATAACCATTATTTAATCATGTTGCATATCTTTTCTCATGTCCATTTAATCATATACATCAATTCATGAGCATACGTAGATGTAACATACAAACTTACATATGCATTTACCATACCACATCATACCATCATACATAATCACATTATTCAAACATTATTAAATGACTCAATGCTTTTATCTAACATCATTAAACATAAATTAAAAGCATTAGCAATCTTAATTACCCATTTAGACATAAACGTACACATTTACATAATATATGCATATTAGGGCATACAATATTTAACATAATTTGTTTTGGTTACATATACTTTTAGAGTCAAAATGCGCCCACGAGGATTGTCTAAGCCTTCTCCTTGCCTTTACTCAGCATTTTTTCAAGTTCCTCAATTATCCATAATAAACTCAATATGTAAAAATTCATATAAAATCAACCAAACACTAAAATGGCAATCTAATAACACAAAACACACTTTTGGGCAACTAAGAAATATAGGGAAATTATCAAACTTTGAAAAAATTTACACGGTAAAAGTTGAGTTACTATATACCAAAGCTTGAAAATTGAGAAATTCCTTCATTTTAAGGTTTGGAGTAAGGGATTGGATGTGTGAGAAAGGGCTAATTTTGGTGTGGGAGGAAGCAAAAATGGTAGCTTCATTCCCCTATATGGCATTAGCTAAAAAAGGTTGAAGGAGGAAGATAGTTATTCCTCCTTTGACTTATTTTGACCCTTTAAATACCTTTTTTTCCTTCTTAGTTGCCTCATTTTCAACCTCCCAAAACCCTTAAAATCCAATAATTTAAACCTCAATAGCCTCTAAAAACTCATGGTAAAAATTTAAGAGGCAAAGCTAGTCTATGAGCTACTAGTCCCATATATTCTGTCACTTCATATGGACTAATAAACCTTAGACTTAACATCCCCTTCTTTCTAAACCATAGAACCTTTTTCTAAGGCAAAACCTTGAGAAATACTTTGTCTCAAACTTTATATTGAACATTTTTTCTATTTAGATCGGCATTTGACTTTTGCTTATAATAAAAAGCTTTCAATCTATCTTTGATGATCCAAGCCCCAATATAGCCTCCACAACCTAAGGCATTGTAGAAGATGCACTTAAAAAGGTTTAAAAAGATAAGGGCCTTAGGTTTTGTAGGTATTACAAAAAATGATACAACTAAGGCTGAGTACTAATTAGAGCATATAGTTAGAATTTTATAGCTGTTGCAGTGTACCCTTAAAGAGAACTTGATATATGCCACCTCTCTCCTGCAAAAAGAAGTATTCTGCTAGTGGGAAACCACATAAAAGATAAAGGTTATAGTAGATGTAACCTAGGAATTCTTTCTTCAAGATTTTAAAAAGAGGTACATTTCAGAGATATATCTAGATAAGAAGAGGCAGGAGTTTCTAAACCTGAAATAGGGGCAGGGGTAAGTGTCTGAGTATGAAAAGGACTTCGGTCGACTAAGTAGATATATAGAGGAATTTGTTCCCACTGAAAAGGAGCTCTATAAAAGGTTTAAAAAGGGCCTTACTATTGAGTTGAGAATGCAGATAGCCACTTTAAAGATTTGAGAGTTTTCCTCTCTAGTATCAGTAGCTTATGTTATGGAGGAAATGTTGAAAAAAAGGAGAGTGACCTTTCAGAAAAAGAAGCCCTTCACTGTAGGGCAAGTCAGTTTAGGTCATGATGTGGGCAAGAAATCAAAGGGCAACTAAGCCTTACACTAATCCTAGAGATGAAGTCAAACCTTAAGGACAAGTCATAGATCTCAATCTAGACCTTAACCACCACTGCAGGCTACTAGTGCACCCGTATCCATAATAAGGAGTGTAACCCTAATGTGTGGGACTTGTAGTAAGAGATGTTGGGGACTTTATTGGTAGGTCAGGTGAGTGGAGTGCTTCATATATAAGTCTCGAGACCATTGTCAAAGAGACTATGCCAAGAAATGAGTGGATGTCACTCAATTTCAAGCCTTTTCTCTAACACCTAGCAAAGGCCAAAAGGAAAGCAAGAATGATAAGGCTAGTACAAGCAAGAGAATGAGGTCAAAGGCTTTTACAATTGCATGATAGTATGCCATTTGAACCAGAGAGGAAGTCGAGGCACATGATGTCATTATGTGTATTTTCTTTTTATTTAACTTATCTATTTTAACACTGATAGACCCAGGATCTACCCACTCATATATTTGCACTGCATAAGCACATGATAAGGGTCTAGATCCTGAAGCTATAGATATAGACATCATGGTTAGTAACCCTATTGGGCAATATGTGGCATTTAACAGAATATACAGAGATTATCCTTTAGTAGTTCAGAATCATGTATTTCCAGTAGACCTTATTGAGCTTCCATTCAATGAATTTAATGTTATCTTAGGTATAGATTAGCTATCCAAACATCAGAATATGGTAGATTGTAAATGAAAGAGACTCACACTTAAGACAACTGACACGGCAAAGTGACAATGGTTGGTGAATGGAACCCTTTGCCTAATGTCATTTTAGTAGTGGTAGTAAGGCGATTAATCTAAAAAGGATGTGAGGCCTACCTAGCCCAAATGGTTGATACAAATAGAGTAGAATTGAGCCTCATCTAGATACTAGTAGTGTTAGAATTTCAAGATGTATTTCTAGATGAGTTACTAGGACTACCAATAAAACATAAGCTTAACTTTGAAATTGAAGTGTACCCTAATACAATGCTTGTATCCATTACTCTATACTGTATGGCACCTATAGAA